>BSBK01012395.1:312500-376367 GCA_027943335.1 Chamaecyparis obtusa
AATTAGATTTGGATGGTGTTGAAGGTACATATCAAGCATGGATCATTAATTGAAAGAATATTTATTTTAAATATTAGTGATGATTAAGAGCATGACACACATTTTGTCAAGCATTATTTTAAGACATTTTTTGGATATTTGGAAAACAAAGGCATAAAAATTGAAAAGAATTTTGTATGGTCAGATGTATGTGAAACACAAATGTAGATTCCATTTTATGCACTATGTAGATATCATCGATACCAAAATATACCACATCTTTAGAGTTTCTTTGAGAATGGACATGGAAAGGGTGAGAACGATGGTGCGCAAGCTTGTATCAAACATTCTTTAAGAAAGTGTCAAATGGACTATCATGGATATCATATAAATAATGCTCACAATGTAGTTTAAAGGTGCAAGGCACACTTTTCTGTTCCAAATGAGGTTAGCACATCATCACGATTGCATTGAGTCATATTGTTCAGAGTGTTTTGGGAGATATCACTTGTATATATGAAACATCTTTTTGAATTATTTAATAAATTTTGTGTATACTTTAAATATTGATTTGAACATTTATATGTTTAACTCTTTTTACATGTCTTGAAGGTGTTGATATAAGATCAATGCATGGATGCAAGAGGGTAGACAAAACATGATCCTTGCATTTAGTTATGAGTACAAATAGTAACATGTGGTCATTGTACATGAGATATTACTCGTGCTTTTTTTATAATTGCATTTCTAAAAACTATGGTGAATGCATCAACCAACAACATGGATACATTAGTGAATGGAATTTGGTGCCACTAGATGTTACTAATACAAATGATTGTTGAAGATGAAAGCTTCGATGACACTCCATTGATTTCTACCAATTATGACCATATTTGAAGATTGATCAAAATTGGTACATATGTTTAGGTTTCATAATCTCAATCCATAAATTTAGGCTCATACATATTTATTTATTATGATTTAGACATATATAGTTTTAAAAATATTGTGAAAGACATATTTTTGCAGTCAAAGCAGAGCCTAAAAATGTAGAAGGTGTTAGTTACTATTTATTATGTTGCACTGAAGAGATGAAGAAGATAAAAAAAGAATGAAACAAGAAATGGAATTATGTTTCCCATGGGTTAGTAGTGTATCTACGTTTAATTTATTAAAATTGAAACAAGTGATGAATTATGTGTATCTATGTTTAGTTTATCTATGTTGTTTCTTGTCTGTGTAGGTTCAATTTTTGTGCAAGGAATGCATTTGAAGAAAATCAAAAATAGTTAAACATGGGATTCAATTTATTGATTATCAACCTAACAAAAAGGTCTAGACACCTTGTAATTTATACTACCCTATCTCTTCATCCTATCGTATTAAGTGGCATTTGTAAGTGGAGACTTGATACATATGATCATGATATAATATTACATGTTATCTAAGAGAGAGATGAGCCACTCGGTGTGCATAGAAACAATGTATATATGTTTACAACTTGTGTGAAGTTTGGTTGAACAATTTGACATAAATATAAATTTGTCTTAAGCTTGGATACATGGCTTAAGGGGATGATTTAAATTCTTATATTGTATTGTGATAATTTATTTTTTGTTTAGTTAGGACAAGTTTTAAGGGGATGATTTAAAATCTAAAATATGATTCAGGTACATACAAGATAATTGTATTGTGATAATTTCATTGTTTTTTACTCCAGACATGTCTTAAGGGGATGATTCATTGTTTTTTAGAAAGAACGTGTTTTAAAGGGGATGGTTTTATTACTTATCTCAATGAATGTATGCATGATATTGCAATACTTTAATTTTATAATTGATTAATTAGGACATGTCTTAAGGGGATGATTTAATACTTATCTCATTGAATGTATGCATGATATTGAAATACTTTAATTTTATATTTGATTAAATTGGGAAATGTCTTAAGGGGATGATTTAATACTTATGTCATCAAGAATATATGCATGATATTGAAATACTTTGATTTTATAGTTGATTAATTAGGACATATCTTAAGGAGATGATTTAATACTTATCTCATTAAATGTATGCATGATCTATCAAGTATTAAGAAAAAAATATTGTTGATTACTAAGGAAATGTCTAAAGGGGGCGATTTAATACTTATCTCATTGAATGTATGAATGATCAATCAAGTATTAAGAAAATTTTATTGTTGATTAATTAGGATATGTCTTAAGGGGGTGATTTAATACTTATCTCATTGAATGTATGTTTGATCTATTGTATTAATAAAGTTTTATTTTTGTTTAATTAGGACATGTCAAACATATAAATTCAATTATGAAACATATAAATTTGATCATCAACATATAAATTACATGTAAAAAATATATGAATTAGATCATCAAATCATAAATCAAGTATGCAATCATGAAATCACATATAACATCAAACAAATGTGTCAAACATATAAATTAAGATTGAATAAAACATGTGTACTTAATTTACATCGGTAAACCATCTAACATGCATACATAAAACAACTAATCATCAAATCATATATCAAGTATCTAATCATCAAATGTACATGCATATTTAACATAAAATGTAAAACACGTCAAACATTAGAAGTCTAGAAATCAAATAATATCAAATGTAACATTTCAAACATCTAGAGTCTAGAGATCAAATAACATCAAATGTAACATGTCTCAAAAACATATAAAGTGTCTATCTGGATCAAATAAGATAAAATGTAACATGTTTCAAACATGTAACTAGCTAGATGGCTCAACACCCTGGGACTCATCCTGACAACTCCTCACTAAGCAATCCTCAGAGTGAATATCATGTTGTGAAGGATGTGTCGATCCCTACAGAGAAAGTGATATATATATATATATATACACACACACACACATATACATATACATATACATATACATATACATATAGATACATATATACATATACATATATATATATATAGATGTGTGTGTATATATATATATATATATATGTATGTATGTATGTATGTATGTATGTATATGTATATGTATATGTATATGTATATGTATATGTATCTCTATACACACACACACACACACACACACACACACACACACATATATATATATATATATATATATATATATATATATATATATATATATATATATATATATATATATATAATGTAATCATTTAAAAGAAAACATGTAAGCATATTATGTACACATCAACAAATTGTAAAACTCACATGTCCACTAGTGTTGTCATCATCAAGTGAGTCTCGACGATGTACACGATCAGACCTCAATGAAGGAGTAACAAGAGTCATCTACTCTTTAAAAAATCATATATATAATATATACATGATATCATATCAGGGTGGCCCCACAATAGTGGGTTACACTTTTTTAGACATACTAATTTTTGTTGAAATAATACATTTTTAATCAAATATGATGATTTAAGCCTTGAGAGCTTCCATTTGAAGGAATTAACTATAAATGGTTATCTCAAAGCCTCTTAGATTAAAAAAACATTGATATAACATCTATACTCTTCATTCATACCTACAATGGAGTCTCCTTCACACCTATTAAAATGCTAACAAAAAATCACTTCGAATTTATCTTTTGGCAAATCAAATTAATCTATTTTACAAAACTATCTATGTAGTAAGGTACTACTGAGAAAAATGTTTCCAATGATTATAATGTTAATATATATATATTAAGTTTATTATGAATTTGTATTTGTAGTTTTACTAAAAATAGATATTTCACTGTATGTCTACCTCTATGTTTGAAACTTATGGAAAAATAGTAAATGAGAGAAAAAAAATTCTAAAAAATATCTATTCCCTAGGTATTGAAACTCTCTTTCTATAAAAAAAAAATTAAATTGGATAAATACATGACAAGTTATAAGCTATGTAGTCGAGATATGTCAAAATTACAGTTTAGTCAACTTCAAATGTTAATGTCATCATACCAATTGCATGCCCTCCATATGGATGTTACAAAACTAAACTTGAAAGAATCACATTGATATCTATTTTAGAAAAAAAGTTATGCTCTATGAAAATAATGTAACTCTTTGAAAATGGTGTTTTCAGCAACATACTAGTTTTCGTGGGAGAAAGAAAAAACCATTCAAATAAATTAAAAAATAAAAATAAAAAATATCTTTAGAATGTAGATACAAAATCCTAAAATACTCTAATTTACTTCATCTTTTGATTTCTAATGGTTTAATGACAATATGCATCTGAAGCTGAAAGTTTTTTTCAAAATGTAGAGTTCAGTGTCCGTTCAAGCAAAAAAGTGTAACCCACTATTGTGGGTTCACCCATAAATCTGGTTAAAAAAAAGAAGTATATTTACAACATGAACTTGCATTTAGTTTAAAATAAAAATAAAATCTACCTATGTAGATGGTGGCATATGATAGTACTTAGAATCCCTAGCCTTGATTGTGTGAACCAAGGTATCAACATTTTGTTGGGCCTCATTCAGGATCAACTCTGCATTTGCGACATGACTAGTCAGTACAAATCCCAATAAAGATGAATACAATAGACTAAGAAAATAAGATGGCGTGGAAGTTGAATCATCATGTGTTAGAAAATCCATGTAACCTATAGTCGTCATGTTGAACTCAACATCCTCAATGCCAACATCAGAGGGACTGGTGTGCTACACTCACTAAATGGTCTGTATGTTGTATATATCCCTGTGTAGCAATAGAATGGTTGGTAGGTGGATCGTGATGGGTATTGCCACTATGGCCATAGTCTAGGTGGTGAGAGTGATGTGGCTGAGAGTATCTGATAGTACCCACATGAGATTTGACATCTGATATAGGGATATCATGGTTTGCTACTATAAATGCATATGCATCCAAAATATCCTTAGCTAAATTGGTTAACACAACCTATGTCACCTCTCCTGTAAGTCCCTCTAGGCTGAAAAGTGAAGGGATTCCCACTGCACTATAAATATCATTTGAGGTACTACTAGAGGATGCTCTACTTGAGGATTAAGAGCATCAACAAGATATCAAATATAGGCCAACCCGATGACTAGATATAGAAGTGGTAGTTTATATAATTTCCCCAACTCTATCAATGGATCCTCAAATATGGGTACTATGAACAACATCTTCTGCTAAAGGACCCAATCAAGGAGAAATAGTAGGTTCCCTTTGACCAATAATGGCCCTATGTACCAGTAATTGACGACCAGGTTGATGATAATCATCTCTATCAGCAAACCTACCATGTCCATATCCAAGATATGGTGGAAAATTAGTATAATTCATTACCTTCTATAAACAAACCTTAACATAATGATATTGTATAGAATAAAGTGGAATCTGGTCATTATTTGAATAAAGACCATGAATAACAAGAAAGTGTGGGTATATCAATGTTGACATAACAAGAACTTGACATCTAGTAACCCAATATACCTTCACATACTTTAGATCAACTTAAAATGGGAAACACGTAGATGTTCAGGGTATCTTTTGGCACTAAACCATGTACCTTAGTAGAGAAATGCAAGAAGAATCCTCTCGCCTCTTCCTATCAAGAATAGCCTCTATAGTGGCTATTGAATATGGAGTAGCTCCATGAATGTCATACCTAATACTAATCAGGCCAGGCTATCAAGAATGGACTGACAACCATTCTTATAAACACTAGAGCTACTAGCATTGTTTATCGAGTCTCTCAATCTCCGAATCTCTTGATTAGTTTGTGAAAAGAGTTCTTGAGGGAGGATTGGTTGATTTTCCATTATGTCTAATAATATCTATGTGTACCTCAAATATTTAATTTAATATCAAGTGAAGTCTATGTATTTTTCCTAAATTGAAAAATAATTAAAGTGAAGCTACATTCTTGAACTAAAATTAATTACTACATTTAAATGTAAATGTACACACTAAAATGAGTTAAATAAATTAAAAATTCTATGTCTATACATACATGTATACACACACACACACATATATGAAACATGATACATATATATATTTAAATGATTATATATATATATATATATATATATATATATATATATATATATATATATATATATATATATATATATATATATATATATATATATATATATATATATATATATATATATATATATATATATATATATATATCTATGTATGTATGTATGTATGTATGTATGTATGTATGTATACATACTATTGGAATTATGGAAAGGTGTGTACTGAGAGGGCAGCCCGATGAATCAGTACCCTTAAAAACTTTTCAAATTGAATCCTTGTAAACATGTATATCAATAACTAACTATGTCATTTGCATTCAACATACATCCAAAACATAACTGAAATGTAAATACATGTAATCTAATCAATAAAGGATTCATGAAACTTCATACACATAACACATGTATTTTGGTATCGCAGAAACCCTTGTTAGAAGGTAAAAATTTCAGTGGGGATGACACCCATAAAGCTTCACTACTGTAGTAACAAAGTTGTTGGTTAAGGCTACAAAGATTTCATCACTTCCGATGATCTTACCCTATTAGGAGTAACAATATGATCTGCTAGATCTACCTGATTACAGGATTTCAACAACACAGTTAAGTGTGCACTCAGTTAAGAGATTTTACAAAAGAACTATTAAGTCTACTCTATTAAGAGATTTAAGGTCTGCTAAAATGGTTAAAAAGTAACAGTAAGATTGATCTGTAAATAGAAACCTATCTTTCCTGATAGCAGATCTGTTATGTACTTATCTGTTATCACCTTAATGTGATTGATCTCTTCTCTGAATTTTTCTCAGTATCCTTCTATTTCTGATAAACTATATGTTCTATCAATGCTTGTCCATCATAACCCTATCTGATCTTCAGATGTCTTCCAATGGCAAATACTACATGTGTGATACATGTCAAAATGACATCTATACAATATTTATATCAAATTGATTCGACCTAATTAGGGTTTAGACACTATCTTAGAAAACTTAAGATCAACAGTAGAAATGAATAACCTAGATCATCTTTACATAGGAGGGTATGTGCAGGATCATGGTATGCCAAAAAGTGGCGATGTGAAAAAAACCTATTTTCACTTGTCCAAAAGCACACAAATGGATTTGTTGACTTTTTAGTAGGCCTGGGTGTCAGTACACCTGGCCAAAGAAAAAGCCAAAGCAAAGGCCTAATCAGATATCTGATATTATTGGATATCCGATATTTGCCAGTAGTTTTAATTTATAAGGCCCTGCCGCGTTCAATAGTTTTCATTTTGAAAATGTTGAACGTGGCTTGGGGATTTTGGATATCCGATTTGGTCTCCTACTCTCTCCCCTTCCCCACCTCTCTCCCTCTCTCCCCCTTCTCTCTCTCTCTCTCTCTCTCTCTCTCTCTCTCTCTCTCTCTCTCTCTCTCTCTCTCTCCCTTAGGTATAATATTGAACATATAATATAAATATTTAATAAGTTAATATTATACTATTATACAACACAGAAATAAATAATAATAATATAATACATACTAATATAAAAATTTATATTATAATATTAATGCTATGCTATTAATATTAAAAAAAAAATTGTAATATATATTTTAAAATTCAAAAAAATACTTAACTCAATTAATATTAACATTAAAAAAATACAATTTAATATGAAACTTCAAATTGAGAAAACTATTGTAATTGAAATTTTGAATTAGGCGAGAAGTTTCAGATATCTGATATAATCATATATCCAAAAATTTTGGATATCTGATTAGGCTTGGTTTTTGCTTCGGCAATACCAACTATGGATGGTCAACCCTTTAGGCGTGTTTAGGAGATTGTTTTTTATACCAAGACTTCGACCATGTAGCTGACGACTATTTTTTCACCCGAAATTGATGAAACGAAAAGGGTTTCTTAAAGACATTATCAGCTTTCCATCAATAGAATTGTTGTCAAATTTTGAGTTCAGTAAGTAATTATTACTTATTTTTCAATTGAGATATCTTTAAAGTCGTAATTGACATATTGATTAAAAACAACTATAACTTTCAAACCGTTTAACCTTTTTGAAATCTAAAACATGTGTCACATTCTATGCAACGACTACTATAAGAAAAAAAATCAATTTTGTAAAGTTTAGAATTAGTTAAGGTGGTCAGACACGAGAATTTTTTTATTCTGAAAAAGTTGTAGCAGAAAATTCATAATTAATTATTTATTTGGAAAAAAATTACAAAAAAATGTGTCACATTCGTGAATGAGTCTACTACTTATATCTAGAATCTTGGGAAAATATATCATCATTTGATTGTGATTAAGGTGGTCAGACATACACATACTTTTTATCTTTTCCTTGAAATTTTTGTACTACTGCATTGAAATCTAAAATTTCAGACAAGGGCTAGTAGTTTAGAAACTACATTCAATTTCCTAATGATTCTATTCTTACAACTTTTTCACATAAGGTTCATAAGATGTTCAAATTTTTACGTCAAGTTGACTAACTCTGATTTTTTTATTTTTCATTGCCACTTAAGGCCATAGTTTGGTATACCATGATCCTGCACATACCTAGGAATCATCAGTAATTAAATGATTACTCCATATTAAATTTTATCTCGATCTTGGTAAACCATTTTCTAATCAGTGTAAGTCATGTGTCTTGTATTTGGTGTCATTCCAAACTTCTATGTCATTTTCCTATTTCACTCGGTGTGCATTGCATTCATCACTTGGTAATTAACTGGTGCTCAGTTCATATGAATGCTCAGTGACTATTGTGCTTGGTACTTGGTTATCATCTGGCTCGGTAAGAGTGCTTGATCAAAACTGTATTCGGTTATCATAGTGATCTACCTTGTGTTCTGCTCGGTGTCTAGGCTCTGTGTATTGACCGACTGTATTGTCTTATCTCCTTTACTGACTGTATGACTAAATGATACTAATGAAAGCCATTAATTCTCTTTAGGAGTAACATTCTCCCCCTTTGGAATTTGTATCAAAAAATTTATGTATATGTGTACCGACTACAAAATTTGATCTTAACAAAAAATGTGAGTCTATGTGAACTCCCCCTTTGTACATGCTCTCAGTGTGAAGTACATGCAAGAATATATATACATATATTTTCCCCTTTTTTTGAAATCAATGCCAAAAATGTACTTACAACTTATCAAATATGTTCTGATGGGTTTTCTACAAAGTATCCAAGAGGTTTTCCCATTCCTCTTTGAGATTCTTAAGAACAATCTGCTATAATGCAACTTGTGCATGCATATCAAAAATGTTCTCTCTAACAGATATCTCAGGGGTGGCAAGTAACTCTTTTTCCTTATTCACATGCTTTTGCATCACCTTTAGGTGTGGAAGTAACTCTTCATGTATCTCAGTTACTTGTTCTCTGATTTTATCTTCTTCCTTCCTGAGTTCTAGTCTTAAACGTAGGATTTGTTGAAATTTAGCATAATGCTCATAAAATGCATTGGGCTCAGCTAAAAGACTATTTGTAATATTCTTTATATCTTGATCTAATTTATGTATCTTTTCACTAAGCTCAGTAGTGAAATGGTCTATAATGCATAACTTGTACAAAATTGTAATAACTTGTTGAATAATAAAATTGAGCTTGGTTATTACCTCAAGTAAATTCACTTTATTTAATGCCACTTCCTGGATGATTCATTCAGCTAGCTTTAGTTGTATCTTGGCCTCTTCTCTTTCTTCTATTTTTTTCTCATCATCTATGTTAGGAGAATTTATATGGCTGGTTAGAGTACCAAGTTGATCAATGATGGGAGTTTCCTCATCAACATTGATATCAAGGACTACTTGCATCAAAAATTTTCTAACATCCTCTAAGACCTGCTTGTGCTTAATTTCTTATCTTAGTTTCTCTTGTACAACCTTCCTTGTTCAAAGTTCTCCATACCTTCTTAGTGCTTCTGGGTCTAGGGTTCTTTGGTCACATGTGGGAATTTCAATGATCTCATCCAAAGTGACTAGACCCTTACCATGTTTCTTCTTATTCTTCTTTTCTTGAGTACTTGATGTGGGAGATTTCCCATATGGTACTAGAGATTTAGTCTCTGGATTAGACTTTTCTTTCTTGGTTGAAACACTTTCTTCATTATCCTTCCCTTTGATTTTTTCCTCGGTTTGATGTCCTTGGGCTTCTTGCCTTGTGTCAGTTGTAGATGTATCTACATTTATTTCAGTTTCAGGTTCTTTATTTTATGTCTCTTTGTTTTTAGGCTCATTTGTTTCCTTTGGTTTTTCTTCACCCTGTCCTTCGATGGTGTCCTATTTCTCAGGTTTCCCATGAGTGGCAATATCAATTTCTTGTACCAATATCATAAAATTACCTGATATGTTTACCGTTGTTGCCTCAATAGGTGGGTCTTCTTCAGTATTTTTTGTAGCCATTATAATATTTTCATCATCCTTATCTTCATCATCAGGATCTCCATCAGTAATATCTTCTATTGTGACTTCATCAGTCCTGGTTGTTACTAAGTGCTTAGGAGTATCATGTTTTTCCTCTTCAATATATCCTACCTAATAGAAATCTTTGGCATATGTATCATCTTGTACTTCAGCATTTGATATATGAATTGGCTCCTTAGTAGCTATATTTTCATCATATGAATGTACCCTTTTTCCTTTACCTTTTGCCTTCTACTCGGGGATTATTGCTAATGCAGTTTTGTTTTCTTTTGCCTTAAAATCTAAAATTTTTTACCACAAAACTTTTCTATCTGCATCTACTTCTTCAATTTTTCCTTGCAATATGCTTATTGCTCGGCCTTTCATCAAAAATATATTCGCATATTGTTTCATCATGTCTTCAACCTTGGTTACTGGTAGAGTAGGCATTGTCAAAATTAATGAGTGTTCCCTCATTTTATTTTTAGTATGCAAGACATATGTCCAACTTGATGATAGCGTGTCATATAACGCCTTGGGAATATAGTTTGAAAATTCCATTGGTAATCTTCTCAACTTAATCATCATGTCGATGATTTCCTCTTCAACTTTTTCTTAATCCTTGGTTGACATATGTACATACCGATTCATTTTGGGGTGACTTAGTCTACCCATTTCCTTTATGTTTTCAACTAGCTCATCAACAAATTGATTTTTATTTACAATAACTTTAAATTGGCTTTGATCATCTTCTTTATTAGAGTCTACATCATCCTTACCTCTTATCAGTCATCTCCTCATTTCAGGGGTGGATAAATAGCTATAGAGGATCTTGTCCTCACTCGGGTAGGGGTCTCTACTTGTTTTCTCTTTCCTGTGGGCTTTACCGGTGTAGCTTGGAGTTATTTATTTGACTCAGTTTCCTCTTCAAGTTCACTATAATTGATCAGAAGTTGTTGTTTGGTTTCTTCTTCAACCGGCTTATCTACTACTTCCTCTTCCTCTTCACCAAATTATTTAGCTAATGTTTCCATCATTTTCTTTTATTTTATGCTTACCTTTACTCTGACTAAATCCATTTTTATTATTAGTTTTGCTTCCTCATAGGTTTCGAACCTAGTAGCTTTGGGATCTTTGGGCTTGGCCAGTAATTCCTTTATTGACCTAGAGCCTCGATCAATATCAAGTTCATAGCCCATTGGAGGTAGCCATGTAGTTCTTGGCTCAACTTCCTTTATCAATGTGGTGTCAGTGTCCACCAAAAATAAATATCTTCCTTATGCTTTTCAACTAATTGTCTAGGTATTCTACTCCTTTTGTGCAGTTTGTCCTTAAACTTTCCAAAATAATCATCCATCACAGCCACAAAATTTTGACCTAAGTTCTTGATAAATTCATTGATTTGGATGATGATATGTCAGTTGACATCCCACTCAACATTACCGATAGATGGGAAATAGTTTTGCAAGTAGGAAAATGTACAAACAAGTAATGAACCAAACTTATAAGTGTTGGTCTTTGCTACCCAGATAGTCCTCATATTCTCTTCCAATTGTTTCAACAGCAGCTCAGCGAGGTCTAACTGTAAACCTTTCTTGACAATCTTATAAGCTATGTCTACTACTCCGCATGGGACACTGTTGGGCTTGCTTGATTGAAAAATCTTATAGCCAATAACATAGGCTCCAAATCTTGTTTTTGGATTAGTGATGGTGTTTATCCAAATTCCTCTACCATCTCACTCAACTCCCATTAGCTTCTCGGTCTCTACTCTCAGTGGATTCCTTACGGCCTTTTCCTTATCATTAGTTGGGTATCCGATAACCATGTGGATAACATCCTTAGAGATTTTAACTAGTTCGTCCAACCACATTTTTCCTTCATGAACATGGATTAACACAACCCTAATCCATTCTAACTTGAACTCGCTTGGGAAATATAGGGCATTTGTAAATCCTTTGACTTCTAGGTGTTTATTCTCATCCTTGAGCTTTCCATTCTCGCTTAGCTCCTGGTATGTTGATTGCAGTTCAAAGTCTCTAATTTCACTTATCTTTCAATGGATATAAGAATGTATATCTCATACCAGTAAAATCCTAGGCACTATGCTTGAAAATGCGCATGTTTGATCAACTTGTGAAGCAATCTCAGGATGCAATTTATTTTTGGGTTCTTCATATGTTGCAAACTTAATCAATGTGACCTTCTTGTCACTTTCAGTCTTGGATGAAGATGCCATTGTTCTAAAAAATTTAGGGCTTCGCTAAATCTTTAGGAAAATAACTCATTTGTAAAGAACTTGAAATGATAGAAAATAGCTTAGGATCTGCTCAAATCTCAGTTGAAATGCTCAAAAAAACATTTGCTCTAAATCGCTCAAATTGCTCTGGTTCTTCTTTTGATCACTGTGTGACAAAATGACTTGCATCGATGTATATTTATACCTAAAATTTCTTTTCCCGCTCAAAGTTCTGCATTAAATGTTTTACCTACCACATCTTGGTAAATACAATGACGTTTGATTATCTCTTTAAAACTTTATCTTAGTTAACACTAAATATTTCTCAGTTGATACTTCAACTCAGTTAACCTTGATACTATCACTGACTAACAATCTTTTACTCGGTCATTCTTTTATCGACTATACACATTTTATGCTCAAAACATATAATACCCTAGTGCATCTTATTTCATGCTGATTTGGTGTTTATTCAATAGATATAAGGAATTGTTGTAAGATATAACTGATTAAAATTTAGTTCCATACTTACTTGCATTGCTTATGTGGAGGTAGTGAGATCACCTAATCCAAAGGATGAGGTGTCACCGACTGCTGTGATTGATCCAACTTTATCATTTATTTCTTTTCTCCACATTTGATTTCTTATCCTCACGATTTCTTCAATGGTATTTCCATTTTTATTAACATTCACCTCTAGTGCTCGATTTATGTACTCTTTTCTTAAATGACTGACCTTGTGATAGTGCAAACATGCCATTCCAGAATTTGTCCAATTTCAAGAGCTTCCTCTCCAATGCATTCTCATGCAATTAGCTTCTATATGTCCATATATTCCACATGTTGTGCAACTACTCCAAGTGTTCTAATCCCAATTATATGCATTACCTTTCCTTCTCGGTTGATATGTCTTGTTTTGTCCTTTTGATTTCTAGACTTGCTTCATCTTTCTCCTGCATTCTTGTGATATGTGTCCATGCATGTTGCAAGTGAGACAATGCTTTTCCATGTAGTGCTTCTTAGGTGACTTATTCAGCTTTGATCTAGACTCATGTGCTTGATGTCCATACTTATTGCAGTTATAACAACAACCATCAAATTTAGGAGTGGATTTAAGAATACCTTTTTCTTTTCTTCTACAAATATTTGATGTGTGACCTGGTTTCCCACAATGATAGCATGAGAGCTTCTTTTGCCTTGGTTGTGCATAGTCATTCTTTTGTTGATACAAGAGCATCCTAGGATTCTTGGCAATCTTGTATCAACCAAAAATATGTTTGTCTTTGAACGTAGATTGTTAGTTTTGATCTTGGTTTGGTGGAGTTCTTGCTCAATTTGGGAGATTGGTTGCTCGGTTTCTTTGGTTACTGAGGTTGCTCAGTCTCTGAAGAATGCTCGATGACTAAAGGCATTGGTTCACTGGTGCTCGATGATAACTACATTGCTCGGTCATGCTTGGTGCGGTTGGTCAACTGGTGCTCGGTTATTTCCTCTATTGCTCGGTGTTCTTGCTTACCGACTGGATTGTTTGGATAGATCGGCTTGGCTGACTGGTGCATTTAATTTGGGTCGCACTCCTCAAGTTATGGATTGACCGTTGGACATGTGGGGACCTAGATCTAGCATGTTCCATTCTTCTATGTGGATTTAATGACCATTTGGGGCCATCTTTGAGAGTTTATTTATTTTGTAAGGCTATGTGAGAGTCGACTGATGTTTTAGCATTTAATATTTGTTTGTAGTAGTTTAATTGTTTCATCAACCAACTTGTGGCTGGGAATCAGTATTTATAGGATGCTTGGGTAGTTGTTTAGGGGCATCAGATGGTTGGAAGGAAGGTTAGTGGCCTATGAGCTTAGGAGGAGGAAGATTGCTTGGAAGTTTGAGTACAAGTTTAGATCTTTCCTGGGTGCCTACTAGTGTGTTATGTGTTACAGACCTAGGCTAGCTGAATGTTGATGTTGTGGAAAAGATTTGGATCTTGTGAGATCTTGTAGACTATTACTTACATTGTAATTGGCCATAACCAGGAAGGCCTTACAGCTCGGGACATTGCATGTAATCGGTGATTTGATGAATAAAGACTTCTACTTGATTTCAGATCTATTGTTGTTATTGTGTATTTCTATTGCATATTCATTTGGCTGCAAGGTCGATCGGTCCTTAATTGGATCCACTAGCCTTGACTACATCAGGTGGTATTAGAGCGAAGTTTTTTCCTGTTTGAAAAAATTTTGTTCCTGTTGGAGCCAAGTGGATCTTGTGTGTTTGTGCCTAGATCTTGATTTGAAGATGCCTCCGAGGAGAAATCATGAGATCTCTGAGGAAGAGGAAGCTACTGGTGAATTCAGTATTGATGATTTTAGGGCTTTGTAGAAACAAGTGCAAGACTTACAAGAGGAATTGAGAAAGAAGAAGCCTACCTTGAAAGAGGATAGTGATGATGAATTTGAGGAAGATCATTTTGAAGAAGCTGTCGAAGAAGCTAGAGATCTTGAGGAGAACTAAATTCTAAAAGCTATGTCTAAGATTGGGAAAAGACCTAGGATTGAAGTTTTTGCATTTGTTGGAAGCCTTAGGCCAAAATAATTGATTGATTGGATCAATGAGATTGATGAATACTTTGAGTATGAAGAAATAGAAGATCTTGATAGGGTTAGATTTGCAAAGACTAAGTTGAAGGGTCATGCAAATATCTGGTGGAGAGAAGTTCAATTGGAAAGAGATAGAAGAGGAAAAGAGAAGATCACTAAGTGGAACTGAATGGTTGACAAGTTGAAGAAAAAATTCATTCCGGTGGATTATGAATTGGACATGTTTAAGAAGATGCAAGCTTTGAAGCAGACTAACAAATTGGTACAGGAGTATACCGAGGAGTTTTATAGAATCCTGATTAGGATTGGTCATTCTGAAGATGATAAAGAGAAGGTTGCTAGGTATGTCTATGGTTTGAGACCTAGTATTTAGGAAGAGTTACTTACTGTGCGGATGAAAACAATCGGTGATGCTTATCAGATGGCATTGAAGATTGAAGAGAAGCTGAATAGGAATATGAAGGAAAATAGAACAATAGGAACTGAGGTGGTAAAACTGGTGAGACAGTTGCTAAGAGTAATGTGATAGAGAATCCTAAGACTGATGTGGGATCTAGTAGTGGTCAAGTTACTAAGAATGCTGGATAGAGAGGAAAGTGGAAGAATGAGTTTACCAGCACTTGTTATAATTGTGGTGAAGCTGGTCATAGAAGTTGGCAGTGTCCTAAGAAAAGAGTTGCATTGGCTGCTGAAGAAGACATTAAGAAAGTTCCAGAGAAAGGTGAATGTCTTGTCACTAGAAGGTTAGCTGCATGTGTCCATGAACTGGTGCAAAGAAGGAATTTGTTCAGAACCAGATGTAAGTGCATGGATAAGGTATTTAATGTCATAGTTGATGGTGTAGTTCTGAGAACTTTGTTCCAGATGAAATGGTTAGTAAGTTGAATTTGGAAAGAAGGAAACATCCTAATCCTTATCAGATTACTTGGATACAAGATGTTTCAAAGGTTAGAGTTGAAGAACAATGCTTGGTTAAGTTTCAAATTGGATCTTACCATGATGAGATATTGTGTGATATATTTCCTATGGATGCTTGTCATCTATTGCTCAGTAGACCCTCACAGTTTGACAGAAATGTTTTGTTTGATGGTTGTGATAATACCTATGTGGTTAGGCATGAAGGAGCTCAACATAAGCTAATACCTTTACAGGAGACAGGGGTTAAGGGATGTGGAGTTATCAAGTGTTGTCCTTATGACAAACCTCAGGAGTAGAAGGTTGATGAACCTATTCCTGTTAAATCTAGTTTGAAGGAGAAGGAGAATGATATCTCTAAAGAGTTTGTTGAGATTAAGAGACAGATGGTTTTGTTGGCAAAGATGGTTCAATAGATGGTGACATTTTTGACATAGAGAGATGCAGATGATACTGAGTTGATTGAGGAGTTCGGGGAGGATGAACCTTATCGAGGCACTGAGGTGATCGGTAGTGGTCGGAGTCAGTTGTTATCAGTTGCTGACCAGAGGGGTAAACAAAGTGGAAAGTAGGACATTCTTCATGAGATAGTGAATGAAGTGAAGACTACATGGGATGAAGGACAAGAAGAGATGTGGGTAAAGAAAATATTCGGCATACCTATTTTGGTTCCCTCGAGACGTTCCTGATTTCCTTATGAGAAAATCTTTCTTACCTAGGGTGTCTAATGTAGGAGCATCCTAGGATTCTTGGAAATCTTGTATAAACCAAAAATATGTTTGTATTTGAAGGTAGATTGTTAGTTTTGATCTTGGTTTGGTGGATTTCTTGCTCAGTTTGGGAGATTGGTTGCTCAGTTTCTTTGGTTACCAGGGTTGCTCGGTCTCTGAAGAATGCTCGGTGGCTAAAGGCATCGGTTCACTGGTGCTTGGTGATAACTGTGTTGCTCGGTCATGCTTTCCATGGTTAGTCAACTGGTGCTCGGTTATTTCCTCTGTTGCTCGGTGTACTTTCTTATCGACTGGATTATTTGGATAGATCAGCTTGGCCGGCTAGTGTATTTAATTTGGGTCATGCTCCTCGAGTTATGGATTGATCTTTGGACATGTGGTGACCTAGATCTGGCCTGTTGCATTCTTCTATGCGGATCTGATGACCGTTCGGGGTCATCTTTGAGAGTTTATTTATTTTGTAAGGCTATGTGAGAGCTGAATGATGTTTTAGCATTTAATATTTGTTTGTAGGGGTTTAATTGTTTCATCAGCTGACTTGTGGCTGGGAATCAGTATATATAGGATGATTGGGTAGTTTTTTAGGGGCATCAGATGGTTGGAAGGATGGTTAGTGGCTTGCGAGTTTAGGAATAGGAAGATTTCTTGGAAGTTTGAGTACAATTTTAGATCTTTCCTGGGTGCCTACCAGTGTGTTGTGTGTTACAGACCTGGGCTAGCTGAATGTTGATGTTGTGGAAAAGATTTGGATCCTGTGAGATCTTGTAGACTGTTACTTACATTGTAATTAGCTATAACCGGGAAGGCCTTACAGCTCGACACATTGCATGTAATTAGTGATTTGATGAATAAAGACTTCTGTTTGATTTTAGATCTGTTGTTGTTATAGTGTACTTTTGTTGCATATTGGTTTGGCTGCAAGGTCGGTCAATCCTTAATTGGATCCACCAGCCTTGACTGCATCATTTGTTTAGCTTGTCTTGATGACTCTCACTACTCGATATAGCCTAAACTAGTAGTGTTGTCAAGTCTTCTTTGACTTCTTAGGAATTCATCCATCCTTTTGGTGCTTTCTTAATCTTTCTTAATCATATTATTATGTTGTTGTTGAATCTTTACTTCATTCTTCAATCTTTCATTTTATGTTCTTAAATCATCAATGTCTTCCAATTTATTAGTAAGCTCATAGTTTACTCAGTTAACTACCCCACTCATGACATCCATTTGATTGGAGATTTCAAAATGATGCTCAGTGAGTCTCAGTATCTCATATTCCTTTTCTTGTAGCTTATCAATCATTTTCCTTCTATCTTTAATAACCAAATTCCTTTCTTGTTCAACCTTCCTTGCATTGTTCATGACATCAATCATTCTAACCATTTGTGTCTCTTCACCGATTTGCAATATTTTCACTTGTTCAATAAGATGTTGATTCATTTTAGATAGATCTTATATGCTTCCTTTAGATGCATCAGATATGCTACCAGATCCAGATCTAGATGCTTCAAATGGATCATCTATTGTTGGAGATTTTCCAGCAAGCTAGTGTTGACTGTATGTTTGTCATTGATGACAACATATGGTAAGTAGCATGCATAGAAGACTTATGAAATAAGCTTTGAGTATATGTGGCATGGACATGTTATCATCATGATATCATGGACACAGAGGATAACTGTTAGTACAGATAGTTATGTAGCAGCTTGTGTCGGCAATGTTCCTAACAGAGTTACAAGAAGTGTTCTGTGAGTGATTGTTTGTAGAGTCATCATGGAGCCTTGCACCTTTGGATATGTGATGAAGACATGTTAGTGATGTTATAATCATGGAGATAGAGTTTGATAATCAGTAGAAGTGAAGTTATGCAGTCGCTATTCACCAGTAGCAATTTCTTGTGTTTATTTAGAAGAGCCGATAGAGATTATATCGGTTTAGGAGTTGCGCTTATCATTTCGATATGTGCCCTTGAATTAAGGATAGGAGAAGAGTTAAGAATGTTCAGTTAAGAGTGCATGATGTAATTCATCTTGAGGAGAAAGTTTCAGTTACTTTGGTAGAGCCGACAGTGTGTAGCGTGCATCTACAATTATTATTATTAGACATGTCCCAGATTGTGTTGCGTGCTTAGTAGAGTCGACATAATTATTATTGGAGTAGGTTATGGTTTCTCTAATATGATTTCAAGGTGGTTCTAACAAACTTACTTGATTATATCCTATAGAGGAAAGATATTTATAGGCAGTCATTTGTGATTGCTAAGGTATGGTTCTGATTTGATTGTGAAGAGTAGAGAAAAGTGTGCCAAGTGTTGAACCATCAGTAGAAGGTCTATGTGACCAAGTAAAGAGTTTGTGCTATACATTAGAACTGATCCAAATAGTAGGTCAAAGCACAATTCACCAAGATCTAGATATAGTGTATATATGTTATTTAGAAGGTTGTAGCCTTCACCCCCTTTGAGCAGTGTGCTCTCGGACAATGCATCCTCACCCCTAATAAGGTTAATTGTAAAAGAATCCTAATAGGTTCTGACCCTTGACCAGGTCACTGTAATAAATGCATTGTAAAGACAACTCCTAACAGGGTTCAGGATCTTCTAACAAGGGTCATAATACACTAGTGCAGATTATTAGTGGGTGTCAATTCCCACTGAAGTTTTTACATATTTGGGTTTCCCCGTAACCAAAATATTGTTGTTATGTTAAAGTGTTCTTTCATTGTGTTTATGCTTTATGTTTAAGTATACTTAATTGGATAAAGAATTGAAACTTGTAGATAATTGATTCACCCCCCCCCCCCTCCCTCTCAGTTATCTCTTGGGATTATTCCTAACAATTGGTATCAGAGCCAAGTGCCTCAGAGAGAAATTTTAACTGCTTGAGGTTGATCAAATGGCATTTTGTAGAAAAGACAATCCTAAGTTTGATGGAGAGAATTATCTTGATTGGAAGAACAAGATGATGACACATTTGCAGTGCATTGCTTTTGAAGTTTTTGAAGTGGCTATCAAAGAAGTTTAGATCCCCTCTCTAGAATATCTTGCAAAGGATGATGCTACTAGCAAGTAGAAGGATTTGTTCCATTAGAATGCAATAGCAAAAGAAGCCCTTATCAGTTCCCTATCTAATAGTGATTTTTCAGAGATAAAGAAAGTAGACACAAACTACAAGATATGGAAGCACCTAGAAGACATGTTTGAAGGAGATAAACAAGAAAAGAATGCACGTAGAAAGACATGGAAGAAAAAGTACAATACATTGGAGATGCTACCTGAAGAGAACATAAGAGCCTACAATGAAATGATTAATGAAGTAGTTGCTGGAATCAGAAACAATGGTGGAGAAATTTCAGAAGAAGACATCATGGATAAACAAATGACTACATTGACACTAGAATATGAGAGCAAGATAAACATCGTTGATGAGACTATGCAATTTTCAAAAAACTTCAAAAGAGAAACTTTAATCGGCAATATTGTTGCATTTGAGATATCAAGTTTGAAGACAGAGCCTAAAAGTGAGACATCCTTCAAAGCTTCGGTTCATGGTAAGAAATCCTTGAATACCTCTGGTAATTTTGATGATGATGATGAAGAAAAAGCTCTAGATGATTTTATTGCTATGATTACTAAAAGAGAAAAGAAAGGAAAAGGAAAATATGAAGGTCAGTTACCATTTAAATGTTTTTCATGTAATAAGATTGGTCACTTTGCATCTAAGTGTCCTACAAGAGTTAAAAAGTTAAAGAATAACTACAAGCCTAAGTATACAAAGGAATGATACTATGCTGGAGATGGAGTATCAAATGAAGAATCAACAAAAGAGGAAATTGGATTCATTTCTCTTGAAGATGAAAAGAATTCACAAGAGTTAGCACTGATTTCACAAGCTAACATCAGGACAGATTGGATCATTGATAGTGGTTTCTCACATCACATGATACGAGACAAAGATAGATTTGTTCATTTGGACAGATACAAAGGAGGCATGGTTAGATTTGGAGATAACACTCCTAAACCCATCATTGGTAGAGGAGCCATCACCTTGGATGGAAAGAATAGCACTGATGATGTTCTTTATGTTGATGGTTTGAAACATAACCTACTAAGTGTTGGGCAGTTTCTTGACAAAAGGTTATAGGTTGGAATTCAATGGAAACAAGTGCATCATTAACAACAAAGAAGTATAAATGATTGCATCAAGATCAAAGACTAAAGGTAATATTTTTCAGCTAAATCCAGAAGCAAGTTGTTTTGTTGCTAAAGTAGAGGACAATTGGTTATGGCATCAAAGACTAAAGGTAATTTTTTCAGCTAAATCCAGAAGCAAGTTGTTTTGTTGCTAAAGTAGAGGATAGTTGGTTATGGCACAAAAGACTATGTCATATCAATTTTGATAACATAGTAAAGATTAGTAATGTTAAGGTAGTAAGAGACCTACCTAGTATAGCAAAGCCGGTTGATACTATTTGCAGGGAATGTGTGATGGGAAAGCATGTGAGAAATTCATTTAGAAGCAAGCATAATTCAATAGAGAACAAGTTGGATCTGATTCATACAAACCTATGTGGACCAACTTAAACAAGATCATACTATGGTGAAAGGTATTTCATTTTGTTTGTAGATGATTATTCTAGAATGATGTGGGTAGCGTTCTTAAAAGATAAGTCAGAAGCCTTTGATAAGTTCAAAATAGTCAAAGCTAAGGTTGAGAATGAATCTAGACTAAAGATAAAATGTCTAAGGTCAGATAGAGGAGGAGAATTCACCTCTGATAGATTCTATGAGTACTGCAAAGAACATGGCATAAAAAGATAGTTGAGTGCACCTAGAACCCATTAGTGGAATGGGATTGCAAAGAGAAGGAATAGGATTATCCTAGATACAATGTGCACCATCATTATTGAAGGAAAAATTGCACACACCTATTGGAGAGATGCAGTCAATACAACAGTCTATACAATCAATAGAATACAATTAAGGCTAGGCACGGACAAGACACTTTATGAGCTATGGTTTGGTAATGTTCCCACAACAAAATAATTTAGAATCTTTGGAAGCAAGTGCTACATCAAGAGGGATGAAGCAATAGGCAAATTTGATGCAAGAAGTGATGAAGGTATTTTTCTTGGTTACTCTACTAAAAGTAAAGCTTATAGATGTTTTAACTTGAGATTGAAGAAGATCATTGAAAGTGCTCATGTTAAGATTGATTAAAAGTTTATGGTTCAAGAAAGATATCATGCTTACTCACCTATGATTGAAGAAGAACCCAGACCTTCCACTAGTGAGACCGTTGTTGAAGAGATGTTTGATGGTATTGATGTATTGTTCAATGACTCTGAAATAAGTGAAGAAGAAACTCAGAAGGCAGATGAGTCAGTATCACCCAAAGTTACAAAGTATACATCTAGATATCACTCTAAGGATGACATCATTGGAGATCAAAGCGAAAAAGTCACAACAAGATCAAAAGTAAAGAATTCAGCAAGAAATGAGCCGGTATGTTTACTATCTCAGATTGAACCTTTAAGTGTTGAAGATACATGTAATGATTCAGATTGGAATGATGCTATGAAAGAAGAACTAGATCAGATTATTAAGAATGATACTTGGGAACTGGTCCCAAGACCTAGTGATAAGAATGTGATTGGAACAAAATGGATATTTAGAAACAAGATGAATGAAGATGGTACAGTAGTAAGGAACAAAGAAAGGTTAGTATGTAAGGAATATGTGCAAAGAGAAGGTATTGATTATTCAGACACTTTTGCACCAGTGAGTAGATTAGAAGCTATTAAGTTGTTTTTATCTTTTGCAACATTCAAAAACTTCAAATTTTATCAGATGGATGTTAAGTCAGCATTCTTGAATGGAGAGCTAAAAGAAGAAGTATACATTGAGTAGCCAGAAGGATTCACCTTATCAGACAAACCTGGTATGGTATGTAGATTGAAGAAAGCCCTCTATGGACTTAAGCAAGCCCCTAGAGCATGGTATGAGAGACTTGATGGATATTTAACAAAAATTGGATTCAAGAAAGGAGCAGCAGATTGTAATCTATTCATAAGAGAGACATCTGAAGGACTATTACTTGTAGCTATATTTGTTGATGACATTATCTTTGGGGGTAATGACAAACTTAGTGCAGAATTTGCTAAGGAGATGCAAAGTGAGTTTGAGATGAGCATGATTGGACCTATCAAATACTTCTTGGGATTAAATGTGTAATAGATAGAGAAAGGTATTTTCATTAATCAGTCCAAATTTGTGAAAGAGATATTGAAGAAGTTCAAGATGGATGATTGCAAACCAGTGGGCACACTTATGATAATAGGATGCAAGCTTAAAAAAGAAGATGATTCTCTAGTAGTAGATATAATATTATACAATTCTATGATTGGAAAACTCATATATCTTATTCAAACTAGACCAGACATTTCTAATGTAGTTGGCATAGTTGGAAGATTTGTAGAAGAGCCTAAACAAAGTCACTTCATGGCAATAAAGAGAATATTCAGATATTTGTAGGGCACTATAGATTATGGTCTATTGTATCCTAACTCAAAGAATGTTGAGCTTCATGTTTATACAGATTTTGATTGGGCAGGATGCATTGATGATAGAAAGAGTACATCAAGTGGAGCAGTGTTTCTTGGTGACAGATTTGTCACTTGGACAAGCAATAAACAAAATTGTATTTCTCAATCAACAGCAGAAGCAGAGTATGTTGCAACAGCCTTGAATTGTTCTACAATTGTTTGAATCAAACAGATGATAAAGGACTTTGGTATTCAAATTGATTATCCTATTGCTACTCATCGTGATAATACTAACACTATCAACATGTCAAAGAATCCTATGATGCATGCAAAGACAAAGCACATAGAGATTAAGTATCACTTCCTAAGAGAGAAAGTGGCAGAGAAAGAAGTCAATTTGGACTATGTAAGCACAAAGGAACAACTAGCAGATATATTCACAAAGCCCTTACCAAAGGATACCTTTGAGTATCTCAGGGAGAAGTTGGGAGTAATTCCCTTCCCTAATTCTTCTTAGAGAAAGAGGAAAGTGCATCAGTCCTCAAGGACTGATGGATGGTTGACTACTCTACTTCAGGAGTAGTACCAGTGTTTAAATGAGCTGGTGCCCTTTTCCATTGATGTCAAAGGGGGGGGTAATATATAGTCATGAAAAATAGAAGTAGAGGAGTAATATACTAATGGGGAGCAGTATTCAGTCATGAAAGCAGTTCAGTTGAGAAAATGGAGAATGTTATAAAAGAATTGATCATTTGGATTGATGGTGTTTTTCATTCCATATGTTTCCATTAATGCCAAAGGGGGATATTGTTAGAGATTTGCCAGCAAGCCAGTGCTGACTGTATGTTTGTCATTGATGACAACATATGGTAAGTAGCATGCATGGAAGACTTATGCAGTAAGCTTTGAGTATATGTAGCATGGACATGTTATCAACATGATATCATGGATGTAGAGGATAACTATTAATATAGACAGTTATGTTGCAGCTTGTGTCAGCAGTGTTCATGACAGAGTTACAGACAGTGTTTTGTGAATGATTGTTCGTACAATCATCATGGAGCCTTGCACCTTTGGATATGTGATGAAGACATGTTAGTGATGTTACAATCATGGACGCAAAGTTTGATGATCAGTAGAAGTGAATTTATGTAGTCGCTATTCACTAGTAGTAGTTTCCTATGTTTATTCAGAAGAGCTGACAGAGATTATATTGGTTCAGGAGTTGTGCTTATCATTTTGATATGCGCCCTTGAATTAAGGATTGGAGAAGAGTTAAGAATGTTCGGTTAAGAGCACATAATATAATTCATCTTGAGGAGAAAGTTTCAGTTACTTTGGTAGAGCTGATAGTGTGTAGCATGCATCTACAATTATTAATAGTGGATAGGTCCCAGATTGTGTTGTGTGCTTAGTAGAGCTGACAAAATTATTATTGGAGTATGTTATGGTTTCTCTAATATAATTTCAAGGTGGTTTTAATAGGCCGACTTGATTATATCATTTAGAGGAAAGATATTTATAGGCAATCATTTGTGATTGCTAAGGTATGGTTATGAGTTGATTGTGAAGAGCAGAGCAGAGTGTACGAAGTGTTGAACCATCAGCAAAAGTTCTATGTGACTAAGTAAAGAGTTTGTGCTATACATTGGAAATAATCAAGATAGCAGGTCAAAGCACAGTTCACCAAGATCTAGATATAGTGTATATTTTTTATTTAGAAAGTTGTAGCCTTCACCCCCTTTGAGTAGTGTGCTCTTGGACAGTGTGTTCTCACCCCTAATAGAGTTAATTGTAAAAGACTCCCAACAGGGTCCGACCCTTGACCGGGTCACTATACTAAATGCATTGTAAAGACAACTCCTAATAGGGTTAAGGATCTTCTAACAAGGATCATAATACATTAGTGAAGATTATTGGTGGGTGTCAATTCCCACCGGGGTTTTTACCTATTTGGATTTCTCCATAACCAAAATATTGGTGTTGTGTTCAAGTGTTCTTTCATTGTGTTTATGCTTTATCTTTAAGTATACTTAATTGGATAAAGAATTGAAACTTGTAGATAACTTATTCACTCCCGCCCCCTTCTCAGTTATCTCTTGGGACTATTCCTAACATCTATCTCTTCTTCATGATAATTAGTCTCATTATACCAAAATGCCATATTGCTCCTTTTGACCAGTAACTCTCTCATTTTTTCTTTGGCTTCCTTGAATTGTTCAATGTAGATCAGCATCTGCAATTTCTAATTCTCAATAGTCTTGTCAAGATTATACCTTTCCATCCTTAGATATTTTATCTTCAGTGATTAAAATTCCTCAAAAAGAGAACTAGATCTGATACCAATTGTTAGAATTATGTAAAGGAGTGTATTAAGAGGGGAGGGGTGAATCAGTACCCTTAAAAAAAATTCAAATTGAATACTTTTAAACATGTATATCAATAACTGACTATATCATTTTCATTCAACATACATCCAAAACATAACTGAAATTTAAATACATGTAATCTAATCAATAAAGCATTCATAAAACTTCATACACAACACATGTATTTTGGTATCACAGAAACCCTTGTTAGAAGGTAAAAAACTACAGTGGAGATTACCCCCACAAAGCTTCACTATTGTAGTAACAAAGTTGTCAATTAAGGCTACAAAGATTTGATCACTTCTGGTGATCTTACCCTATTAGGAGTAACAATAAGATCAGTTAGATCTACCTGGTTAGAGGATTTTAGCAACACGATTAAGTGTGCACTCGGTTAAGAGATTTTGCAAAAGAATTGTTAAGTCCAATATGTTAAGAGATTTAAGGTCTACTATAATGGTTAAAAAGTAACAGTAAGATTGATCTGTAAAAAGCAACATATCTCGCCTGATATCTGATCTATTATGTACTTATCTATTATCACCTTAATGTGATTGATCTCTTCTCTAAATTTTGCTCGGTAGCCTTCTATTTTTTATAAACTATATGCTCTGTCAATCATAACCATGTCTGATCTTTAGATGTCTTCCAATGGTGGCTACTACATGTGTGATACATGTCAAAATGACATATATACAATATTTATATCAAACGGATTCAACCTAATTAGGGTTTAGACACTATCTTAGAAAACCTAATATCAACAGTAGAAATGAATAACCTAGATCATCTTTACATAGGAAACATCAGTAATTAAATGATTATATCCATATTAACTTTCACCTCGATCTTGGTAAATCATTTTCTAATCGGTGTAAGTTGTTTGTCTTGTAGTTTGTGCCATTCCAAACTACTATGTCATTTCCCATTTCACTCAGTGTAGACTGCATTCATCACTTAGTAATTAAATCATGCTCGGTTCATATGAATGCTTAGTGACTACTATTCTTGGTACTCGGTAATCATCTAGCTCGGTAAGAGTGCTTAGTCAAAATTGTATTCGGTTATTATAGTGATTCGCCTTGTGTTCTGCTCGGTGTCTAGTCCTCTATGTATTGACTGATTGTCTTGTCTTGTCTCCTTTACCTACTGTATGACTGAATGATACTAATGATAACCATTAACTCTCTTTAGGAGTAACAATATTCATATATATAAATCTACATACACACACACACACACATATATGTATTTATATAAACATATGTAAATATATACACATATATATGTATATAGACATACACACACACACACACACAGATATGTGTGTGTGTGTGTGTGTGTGTGTGTGTGTGTATTTGTATACATGTATACACACACATATATATATACATGTATACATGTATATACATATATATACATGTATATACATATATATACATACATATACATATATATACATGTATACATGTATATACATATTTATACTTGTGTATATACATATATACATGTATATATAACAAAAAACATTAAATAAAAAAAATAGAAGTATATACATAAAAGAATATTAAAAAAACCTAGAAAATGACGTCTTAAAAGCAAAAGGCACAACACTTTGAAAACCTTTGAAACCTCATCGTCCAAGTGAAAATGATGTGTGGGGTTTCGGATGGGGTTAAAAACCCCATTTTTCTAACTTCCGATCGAAACCAACTTTTGATCGAAAGTTGTTTATTTCATTTTTTAATATTTAATACAAAACTTTTGATCGAAAGTTCCTTTCCATTGAAAGTACCCAAAATGAGTACTTTTGATTGAAAGTGATAAAATTTAGATTGAAAGTCTTTGTCAATTTCTACCGAAACTGTCTGATACACAATTTTTGGGTTTGACGCTTTTTGGAGGAAATCCTTCCTCCAAAAAAGTGTAACCCACTATTGTGGGTTCATCCCTTTCTCAAGTTTGATTGTTAAAATCATAAAGCTAGCGACAATTATACTAGCCTTGATTGGAATACTTCATGGGAAGAGGTGGAGGAAAATAAGACTATTAACCTTGAGTGTCAAGAGTAATATCTCAATTAGAATTATACTTTTTTCTCATTTTCACAAGCTCAAACCTCGTTAAGAAATTGAAGAGTATTAAATTTACGTTGAGATTTGTATACAAATAAATGACTGAAGGATAAGTGCAAACAAATTTGAGTAATATCTCAAATGAAATTATACTCTATACTACACAAGCTCATATCCCATTATAAAATTTCCTTTTGTATACATAACCAAACTAAAGTTGTCTTGACATTATATGAGAGCCACCCAATATGATCAAAATATAGAAAGGTATCTCTAGTTTAAGAATGGGAAGACTTCCAGAGGATGATATAAAGAAACAATATTATCTTATTTTTTATAAAGAAGACGAAGTTATATAGTAACATAATTCCAATCAAAACCAAGGGAAAAGTATATAAGAGTATACTAATGAACTTTGTTAAAAATCAATAGAATCAAGAAAATATGCCATGAACATGTTGATCTTAATGAATGCATAGGTACGTAACTATTTGGACACCTAGAGTGACTTTTCCTAATGGAAAACAAGATATAGTTAAAAGTGTGTGGCCGAGTTTGGAAGATGTCCATGGGCAGGGAAAACTTTTCAAAATTACCATTGGAGTTGCAGAGAGCATGGCCATGACAGAGTAAAAGATTTGGAGAGGATTGGAGGAGTTCGGCATCTTGATAGGAGCTTCAACAATTCAAAGGATTACAAGCAAGGGTATGTTTCGACTGCTTCCTTGCAAGGAGGAGATAAGCCTTTTTCAAAGCCCACAAAGTTCAGGTTTTCCAAACCGATCTGGATTCCTTTTCACGACCTTCCTAGTGTCTTGACAAGGAAAAGAAACCTTCGTTTGATAGATGCTTTGAGGAAAGAGCTCCTGATAAGGAGAGAAAACTCTTTGATCGGCTGAAATTTGATGCATCAAAAGATCTCAAATCCTCTGGTAGGTATCAACCTGGTTCGACCTTTCGTGCTAAGGATCTATGGGTTCCACCTATGTCTGATAGAAATATTTTTCATGTGGATGGATTTCGCTCCTATGAGAAGGGGGAAACCAGTTGGAAGGTGCAATTTAGGCTTCCCTTCCAAACTTCTAGGTCAGATGTGGATCATCTTCAAATTGCCAAGAGTGATATAGGGGCACATGGTAACTTGTTGAATCCATTGCTAGCAGTTGGGGCTCCCTTCATACCAAATTCACACGATGTTCACTCTGACAAGGAGAATCGTCCCTTTGGAGGGAAGCCTAAGCATGTGGGTTTTATCTATAGTTCAAAGGCTAAGAAGTTAGGCAAGAGGAAAAGGAAGGGGAAATAGTTTTGTGATTGCCAAATCCTGATCTTAAGAAGCATTGGAAGCATAAAGAAATTAATAATCCAACCTTCTCGAACAAATCCTCACCTCCCAAAGCCTATAGTGTCTATTCTCTCGAAAAACAGGGGGCTTTACAAATAAAGTTTGCAGAGGAGCATCTTCAACCCCAAATCACAGAGCTTAGGTAGCGTGCAATAATTTGTAAGTTTTGGAACCTAACTTTGGACATTTGCAAATTAAGAAATGTTACCTTTGATGAATGGTTGGGTTCTACACAAGTTTTTATTTATTTTATTTATTTTTAGAAGAATAAGTTGGGTGTCAGTTAGAAGTTGAGTCTACTTTTGATCAAAAAGTGGAACTGTTTTTCTTGTTTTTTCAAGTTCATCTTGTTTGAGCTGAATATTTGAAGCATTTAAGGATCGAATCTCTAAAAAAATCAGTAATAAAAGTTGTAGTACTTGAAGTCTAATTTCAAAATATGTAAATTATTTTAATATCCATATTATAAATTTTCATTTTCAAAAGGCATTAATAAAACCCACATTTTAAAAGTCACAGTTTCAGGACCATACTATGTATGTGTATGACAAGCAAAATTTGATCTAAATGAAACTATGTATCTGAATTCTTTTGGGGAATGGTACATAACACAATTAAGATTGATGATAACATTTTCTTTGTATTTTATTATTGAATATTTTTTTATTAATTTTTTATTAGGCATAATTGTTATTTTTAAAGCCTCTCATGTACGACAAGCATAATTTGACCAAAACATACATGTTTTTTTTAAAATTGTGTAGAGTTGTCTCTAGTTTTATGTCATATAAACTTTTTGCAAGAAACTTCCAAATCAAAAAGTTATTAAAATAACAAAATACCCTATTATCTAGAGGTTTGTAGACCTGTTTTAGAAGAAATTTAATGAAAAAAGAAAAATTAAACAAACATATAAAAAATTTGCATATTTGGAATCTCTACAGTCTCATCTATAATGTATTTTTTTCATCACAAAATTCTACAAAAAACTCATTCTGATTTGTGGCCACGGTGTAAAAATTGTTTGCAGATTGAAATGGCCTCCAACATTCAAGTCAAACCAGATCCAAAGCTCAGGGTCGGTTGACCAATCTATTCCCAAAGCTAAAACCGAAGCTAATTTGTGAGAAAATTTTCAAAAAATTTGGAAACATGTCCCACTTATAAAAGGTCACCCCATTCTTGAAGTGTATGTTTGCATTTAGACATCCTGGAAATAGGGCCCCACTTTGAAACAGGGCAACATTTAAGGAATGAAATGTTACCCTATTTTAAAATGGGGTAACATTTCAAAAATAAAACCTTACCCTATTTTAAAGTGGTTTTGCATTTTTTTGACCTTTATTTTAATTTTAGTAAAAACATTTTTATTGCATCAGTAATTATACCAGCAGTATGACTGAAAATGATAGATTCTATAGAGTTTTGGTGTTTTTTGTCTTTTTTATGCATTATTGTATTTTCCATGAGAATGATTCAATGATTGGGAGCATCTTGGAGACTTTTTTAGTTGAAGTGAGTCATTTAAGACATTATTTGATTGATTGTAGTTGTCAATCATGGAATCTAAACAGCATCAAAACATGAAAGGAAGGAGGGATATGACCCCTGAAGAAATCCAAGTAGAGAAAGAGAAAGAGGCCAAACACAAAGAGATAGAAGATTGAGAATGTGCCAAATGAATAATGATGAAGCTTCAAGATCTATAACAATTAAAGAGATAAACATTGTAGAAACCATGGAGGATATGATGGATGTAGAAGATAAGGTCTAAGAGGTGAATCCAAAGATAATACGAATATAGACAACAATGGAAGTAAATCTTTGAATGAACCTTTTAATGATATAGAAAATGTGACAACAAACATGATTACAGGTACATCTTCAAATCCACCTTTGAATGATACTGAAACTATGGTTATAGATAATACTCTTTATGGAGATTTATTACAAGAATATAGTAGTGTTGTAATTGATTCAGCTCCTAACATAATTCTTGAAAGAGTTCATGAAAATGAAAATACCCATAGTTTTGTTGATGATGAAAGCCCTTTTGTTAGCATAAATGAAAATCCTCCTAAACATGTTGAAAGTAAAAATCCTCCTATTGTTGAAATTGAAAATCCTCCTATTGTTGAAAATGAAAATACTTTAAATGTTGTTGAGAACAAAAATGAAAATCCTTTCCTAGATGAAAATGAAAATATTTTTGAACGAGGTGCAAATAAGAATTCTAATTGTGATGATGATAATGAAAATTATTTTTTTAATATTGAAAGTAATGTTTTGGATGGTCTTCTTGGTAAGCTATCTTGGAGGCAGATAATGAAGTATGCTATTAAAATATATGTTGAATTATTTCATTGAAATAAATCAGCATTTCAATGACAAATTATGATGCAATTGAGAGAATGTCAAAAATGAGAAATGTAATGAAACATTTAGGCATTTATGTGAAACAAAATAAAAAAGATGCATTAGTTAAACATGTTATATCTACTATTGCTAGTATCATTCAATCTATTGGAAAAATGAGTAGATCAAAGATAAGAATGAAACACGATGAAATATAACAACTGTTATAGCCAATAAAAACACTTTGGTTTAAGAATGGTAAAAAATATCAATATAATTTTAAAAATACATCCTAAAACATTAGTAAGAGTAGACAAGAGAAGATTAAGCATCAAAAATGATCCAATCAACCAATGTTGGAGTTTTACTGGTAGACTCCCATGATCTGACAAGAAATTAAATCTTGAAATCAAATCTTTAGTTGAAAAATATTGGCATGATAATACAAGGGTGTCATCTAATGCTAGAGATGTTTAGGAATTAAGAGTGGGTTGTAAAATTCATGATCCTCATCCAAAACACCTATTAGACACCACCCAAACTGAATTTTATAGAAAATTTTTAGATGAGGTTGTGTTACCTAGACATATTATCCTTAGTCAAAGATCATCTGAAAATGTAAACCTCAATATGTGAAAATCAATAAGCAACAAATATCTTGTTGGTGTAAAACACATGTTCAATTCCTTTATTACTATGATGTTTTTCGATTTATACATTGTACTCTACATGCTAAAATCACTATGCAGGATTGTGGTATTAATATACCACTTGAAACAATCAGGGAGTTTATAGCAAGTTTGTTTTGAGAAAGATCTAATGGGAAATTATTATTTTTAAGTTCATGTATTTCAGGACAGTGCACTACTTGTGGAAATTTTTCATTATTAGGACAATGTATGCATGAAACTAGTGAAAATTATTTTGGACGACAATCAGTTGATGTGAAAAGATTTAAGAATGTTAAGTATCCTTTAAAAGATGGGAAAATTGGAAAGAGATGTGAATTAATTACAAAAAAACTTAGTGTACATGTTTTCATTTCAGAATTCAAGAGTAAGATTGTTCCTAAATATGTGAAACACTCTTAATAAGTTAGATGGCTTGATGGTCAATTTCGCACATGTAGAATACATTTCCAGTTGGCACTATACTATTAGTGGTTGACTTTGCAGAAAAATATACTCTTGCTCCATAAGAGGAAACTCAAGATCAATAATATAATTCAATGCAAGTGGCTATGTTTGTTCATTGTGTTTATAGACATGAACAAGATAGTATAGAGGATGAGAGAAAAATTGTGAGGGAGTATCATTTCTATTTGAATGATAATTGGATGCACTCATCAGATTTTGTTCAGTATTGTTTTGAAATATTTTATATAAATTTAAGAAAATAAGAAATCTAGATGAGAGAACATTTCATATGATCAGATAATTGTATGGGACAATTCAAGAATGCTTGAATGTTTTATTGGATTAGTAGCGCACAGAAGGAGACCAATATACCACATATGTGGAGTTTTTTTTTAAAGATGGACATGGTAAAGGACATGACGAAGCTGGTGCATGTGTTAAAATAATCTTGGCTAGAGAGAAATTAAAATTTGAGGATGTAGCCAAATTTAAAGATGCACGTGCTATTGTGGATTAGTACAATTCAAAATTATCTATAGAATCAATGTAGCCAAATTTAAAGATGCACGTGCTATTGTGGATTAGTGCGATTTAAAATTATCTATAGAATCAAACGTGAACTCTAGAATTAAGAAATTATTTTCATTATTGAAGAAAATGACATTCCACCTAGACTTGATTGTGATACAATTAGTTGATCAACATTATGGCATTCATTTAAGAGTCCAGATGCAAGCACATGGACAGTGTGGTTAAGAGAGCTTACATGCTTTTGTCAATTTTATATTTCAAGTGATTGGGATACATGCGAGAATAAAGAATGGGTCAAAGAATGGAAACAAAGATCACTGACAAGTCTACTCAAACATACGATTAATATGAAACAACACTTGAAGACAATGATTAACTATTTGCATCAGAGGATTATGATCATGTTTCAAATCTTGTACAAGAAGGTAATTGTATTTTTTATGTCACTTTATATTTGAATGTAATTATTGTTCTAAGTTTATTATGGTAATTTATTTTTCTATAATTTTATTTCACATGTCAATTAGCCATTTTATTTTAAATTGCAAGACATGTGTATGTTGTTGTTGCACATGATAACAATGAAGAGGAAACCGAGTATTGGTTGGCTAGATGTGTTGAGACCAAACATAAGCTTGTAGAACCTAGAGAAGATGATGATGGATATCATTATCCTACAGGTTTGGTTGTGGTTGTTCGCACATGGTTACAAAAATACCTAACAAGGAAGAATGGTTTGCCTATATTGGAAGACTTAAAAATACATAAGAAGATTATACACTACTCGCATTTGGTTGTGGCAACAAATATAAAGCTATCTATCGTGGAAGACCTGCTAATAAAGAGTTGTGGTCAATTTCTATGGAAGAATATGCGACAATTATAGATGCACTATAGAAAGAGAGGATGTTGATGGTACAATGGAATAAGTAAATACATGTTAGTATAAATGTGAACTTATAGAATTTGTGATAACTTCATATATATAATTTATTTTGTTTTAACATCACTTTAACATATCATAATCTTAGATGCATTGCAAAAAATAGCGGATGCATATGGTACAATGAAATAAATAAATACAAGTATATATGTGTACTTTTTGAATTTTTTATAACTTCATATATAATTTATTTTATTTTTAAATCACCTAAACATATCCTAATCCTATATCTCCTTAGGACATCTGAAATTTAGATCCCCTTAAGACATCCTAGAATTGCATCACCTCAAGCTATCATAGTTCAGTACATCCCCAAATTATATATCCTAATCGCACATCCTCTTAAGACATTCTAATTATAGGTTTGCTTAAGGTATCCCCTTAAGATCCATTAGGACCCATTAGTGTTAAGTATGATAGTTAATGTGTTGTAATGGGACTTAATGTGTCCTAATGGGTCTTAATTTTTCGTAATGGGTCTTAATGTTTCCTACTAGGTCTAAAGGGGTCCTAGGACCAGTTAGAACCAATTAGGATCTAATCAGGACCCCTTAGGACACTTAATATGTATTAGGGTCTCTAAGGACTATAGTCTCGAAAACACTTTTGGATTGTCCTCAAAATGCCTTAGGTTTCAAATTTTGAGTGTTAGTCATTATTGAGCTACAAAGAACTATTGAGTAGTGAGCTCCATTCCTTGGGACCATGTTATATTAGATATGGCATGGCATATTGGATGAATCACACTACTCTAAGGAAAACCGTGTTAACCTTTTGGGCTAAAGCCCTAGGAACATGCTACATGACATTTGTTAAAGAAACTTGTTAATAAGACATAAAAAATTAGAGATTGTGCCCTACTATTGCTGAAAGAATTCAATGCTAAAGGAATGTGATAGACCCACCATGTTGATACATGGACCACTACCAAGGGCTAGCCTTAGAATCTCTACTAGCAAATCTTGAATCCTAATATACCATTAGATGGAGAGTGATGTAGTATGATTAGACCACACATTTTGCTAGAACCTTCAAAATCTATCAAGACACTTACTCCTTGAACCTTTGTGCATAACAAATACTTCCACATTCTTTGTAAATATTTAGAAGCTCAAACAATAGCTATAAGCTTTTAAATCATATACAAAAAACTTAAAAAATTGTCACAATCTAACACACTATTTAGAAACTTAAGATATGTGAAATTAAAATGTACAAAATTAAATTGTAAGTTAAGATAAACAGCTACTAAAACCCATTCCCCTAAATACAAAATACAAAATTTACCGAATCCATTTAACCAATACCATGCTAACCAAAACACAAATGAGACAAAACAAAAATTCTACCATTGTATATCATTATCAGTACAGTTAACAACAAACCCATTAAGTCCACCATATATCATTATCAAACCCTTAGAAAAAAATCTTTTGCATATGCATTCATACTGCACTCGGCTGCCTGTATACTGCATTGTGTACATCCATAAAAAATCAATGCCACTATATATCTTTTAAATATGACTCTACCACAACGAACAAATAACCTGGAAAAAGGTGTTTTTGCTAAAAATGTAAATGAAAACTCTGTTTTTAGGCACGGTGCATGTAATGTCTGATAAAACCATCTATCAACCTGACAAAACCACAGTAAACACCATACTTAATCTGATCTTCTATGCGAGACAGGGCTTATAATATACACAAGATACTGAAAACCTTATGCACTTTGTATCTATTTCTGGGGTTTCCAAAATAACCAATTTCTTCACAATATTGTACTAATTTGTTTTCCTGATGTTCTGACTTGTGCAATTAGTATCTTATCTGCTCCATGTAATATTTAATCACCATGTACAGAGTTTAAAAGGCAAGTTTTCTTGTATGCTGTGCAAGACTTCCATTATCCTTCTGCAATCTCTGCAAACTCTCCCCCTTTCAACTTTTAGTCCCAATGCAGCTCATAAGTTTTCTTAGTTTATCAAATATGTACAAAGTTGAAAGGATAAGTTTTATTAGTATAATATATCAAATATGTACAGAGTTTGAAAGGACAATTTATTCGTAGTATAAAGAAACTATCTTACATTACTGAGTTGTGAGAATAAGATTCTCATGTCTTGACCATATGCAAGATTCTTCTGCACCACACAACAATGCCATTAAATAATTCAGAAAGGAAGTCCATGCACTTTTTCAGGTAATAAACAAGGGAAAACCATGTGCTCGTATACTGTACAAATGGGTGGTGCTCGTCACATATTTCAGTCCAAACAAGTAGATAATTCTCTTTCTGTTAGCAGACCATTCTGTCAATTTAATTGACACCATCTTTCTGTCCCTCTCCCTGTAGATGATGCCAAAAAGGGATGATGCATTTTTTTATTCAATACATTTTGTGAGGGTAACATAGGGATTCCCATCTCACAATAAACTTTTTTTTGCCAGCAACTATAATGGATAATTCTCACTTAAAATATGGACACTACAAAAAAATTAAAAATGTAGAAAATAATTTGGAGATATACCTTACAACTTTAGTAATGCATTATAATCTCAATGGTCAAACATCATTATATTTATTTTAGTAATGCATTATAATCTTAATGTAAGTAACTTCATTGCACATGCATCTTCTATATATAGGATCTAATAATTGATTATTAACTACAATTTCAAAGTCATTTATTTTAATGTCTGTTACTACAACTAAAATTAAAAATTCCTTAACTTTTTCTACAGGTTAATGTTTATGGTTTCTTAAATTAATATAGTTAAGAGTGCTTGGGTCTAGGAAAAAAAAATCAAAACTAAGCCTTTTTCCTTCATGACAATCAATTCTTAGCATTCATCTTTTGTGTTTATAACATTCTAACTTAAAATCGCAATCCATAAAACTCTTCCTACAAGAAGATCTTTTGTTTTCAACTTCCAAAGCTCAAAATTTCATTGAATAGTTTAATCCCCATTCTAAATGTTCTTCACATTGTCTATATGTAAAATCAAAATATCAACTAAAATGTCATTTGAACAAGAGTTAATAATAAAATATATCCTTTTATAAGCAAAACAAGCTATAACACCATATTTTTTTATATACCAAATAAAAGGAAATTTGGTCTAGATCCACATTTACAAGAAACAATGTAATTAATACTATGTCTAAAGAGAATATAATAGAGTAATATTAAGAGATAAAAATATTTAAAAGTAAAAAAACTATTCTCAAAATCATACTCAATGTATTAATCTTCAAATAAGATTATAACATTGTGTGAAAGTATTTGTGTTCTGAAGATAAATTGCCATTATTTAGAGGAATACTAATAATAGTACCCTACCTAAAACTAAACACAGTGTTCATCTTTGTTCCTCAAATTATAAGCCAAGGAGATCTAGGAAACCCTTAATGGGTTTCTAAAGCTATGAGCCAAGTTATAGCCAAAATGATCTAACTTTGGACACTTGCACATCTCTAAATACTAACTCCTCTAAAGAAACAATGTAAATCTTGATGACACCCATAACCAATGTAGTTGAGCCTAACTCCAAAGTACACCATGTAGGTAAAAAATATGTTGCATACCTTGCATATATGAATAAAAATACTTATTCAATGATACTTCTTTTTTAACAAGGCTAGGACCCTTGCTCGATTGACAAGAGCTTTTTGTGGTAAAGCACGAGTTTACTCCGTGTGGGTGTAAAATATCGTACATGCCTCTTGTAGATGAATACAAATAGTTTTTCAATGATGTTTTGACTTATTTTTTACAATGTGAAACTAATATTAAAAAATCTATGAAACTTATTTAAATTTTAAATGTTTCAATTAATAAGCATTATCACATGATAAATATTATTTTTTGTAAAATCTACAATAAGAAATAAATCAAAAAATCATAAGTGACATAGGATTTACATGAAGAAACCCTTTTGAAAAAATTCTACACAAGAAAGAGACAAATGTCGTAAAGGAGATATTTGTGAACATACACTAGCACTTGAACTTTGAAAACGCTTCACCAACATGCATGTACCTATAAATAATATCATAAGAAGGTAACGCCTAAATCGTAAACTATAACGTATATTTTACCAAGAAGGACACTTAGTTTTTTTTTTCAAACTTTTTCAAACTTCCTTTATATATTTTACATTTTAGTTTACAATTTATCCAATACCTCATAAAAATACTATCTCATGCCTCTAATTTATGGAAAAATAAAAGAATAATACCACAAATGGTTTTCCAAAATATTATACCATCTAACCATAATAAAATAAAAAGATTATCACACCTAAAATGAAGATGCTCTCCAAATAATAGTAAATATAACTTTGAAAAGGTTCATAAATAGAAAAGAAAAACTTCCTATTTTTTATAGATGGTTTATTTGACTTTTAAATCGTGTGTAATAAACACCAAAGAAAGTGTCTAAAATAATTTATATGGTTTTGTAAGCACCATGCCAACTCCATCTTCTTCCTGAATGCAACAAAAAATAATGTCAAGATCGTGCGAGAATCTAGATTGTTGCAATTTATTGCTTAACATAGCCTATTTTGTAATAAAGATTCTAATGTGAATGATTATCTAATAAGAGAGATTAATTACTAATTAGCTGTTACGTGGATTTGGGTAATTAGTAGGCTGAATGGTTGTAAAAATCCATTGAATGTAATAAATGGATGTTGAAGATTAATGGTTAAATTTGTGTATTGGAGCCTCACTCTCTCTTTTTAAATTTCACTATGGTATAAAAGTAATTTTCTTGGATCTCTTCACTCATCTTTATGTCACTCATCTTTCCTTCTCCAAAGGCATGAATACAATGGCCAAGAAGTGTAAATTTATTATTGTTCTCCACCATTCTTGAATTTTTTCAATAGAGGTTCATTTATTTCTATTTCATTTAAATTCTTGAAGGATACTTCTATGGAAATGCAAGGTAGTTATATTGATTTGAGATGAATGAAGAGAAACAATAAATTATGTAATTTAGTGTTGGTTACTTGATTATTATAATATGGAAATAAATCATTCAATTGATGAATATGGACTAAACCCTAATTAATTCACGCTAAAGGGACAGATTATATGTGTCTAATAAATAAATGATCAAATATCAAAAGAGTTAAACTAGTACTTATATCTAGAAAGTTCAAGTGATAAGTCAATAACAAATTATATGTAGAATTTTAATATACTTTATATTGCATAATTAATTGTCTAATGTAATATAAATCTATATAATTTGATAAGGTTGCAAGCAATGAATGACAACCAAATATGTAAGGAGATAATTATTGGATTAAGTACCAGATTTTTATAATTCACTATGTATCAGGAGATTGTTGTTATAAAGTATGTCTAATTTTCTTTTAAAGAATTAGATTTTAATATAAATATATAATTTAATTTTATAATAATTAAAATATCAATTAAAAGTAAGCCTGATATATTTTATTATTATTAATTTTATTAAAATAAATAAATTTTTAAATTGATAAAATTAATCCTTTAAAAGGAAGAAGAAGAAGAATAATAAAGCTAATTTTTCATTTTTAATATTATTTTCTTTTCTTTTCTCTTCTCAAAACATAAAAAATCTAGAATATCCTAATAAAAGTAGATAATATTCTTATTAGAAGACTTATAATAATAAAATATAGATTTTTTCTATTCTTTTTCATATATATATATATATATATATATATATATATATATATATAAACACTGGTTTTTTTAGAGCAAAAATGAAATGGGAATAAAATAGATGTATGAGTTTTTAAAGTCTGATGACTAAATCAAACTAAAAATAAAGCAGACCAATGGATAGTTTTTTCGTAAAGAGGTTTACCAATTGTCATGAAGAGGTTTGGCAATTTGGAAAAACTTGTTTTGTGGTAGTTTTATAATGTGAGACAATTTTTCTGCATAAAAGTACAAGGGCAAGCCCATAATTAAAAGCCTATCGGCTAATAATTTGGTGGCTACTAAATTATGGATTATATTTTTTTGTAATTTCATTTTTTGATGTCCTATTGGCTTCATCCAATTGATTTAATTTATGTTTTTATTGATAAAAATGAAATAAGGGTATTCATATAGTGTTTAGCTATCATTGAGTTGTAATATATTTATGGGATATTATAACGACAAATGTTGATTGTAAAAATCATAATGTGTATTGTATACACTTAAATTGGCTTGATAAATTAATTAAATATTTATTATTTAATTAATATCTACTTTTCTATTGCTAAGTAAATTATTTAATTTATTTAGTATATTCATCTACATTATTATTCTTATCCTAAGTCTCCTAATTAGTTTTATTAAAGTGATTTTTAATTAATTATTTAATTACACAATCACTATATGACTAAGTCTCATAGTCCACTTCACTTATCCAACTCACTTGACACATCATCTTTGTTAAGATAATTAATTAATTTTAATTATTTATTTGCATATTTATCCCCACCCATGTGTCCTATTTTCAAGGGTTATGTGGCCTTGTGAGACTTGGTCTTATGACCATGTCCTCTTTGAACTTGGTTTATGTCACATTTCCTATTCCTTAGGAGCTTCTTTAGCCACCTCAATGAGTCAAAGGTGACTCATGGGACACTTGTACCAAGAGTCCTCATGAAGAAAATATCTTCCCACCTTCTTCTCAAGGGTCATTGTCAGACACTTGACATGTGTCTTTCCCTTCCACCTTAAAATCTCTCTTGTCAATGTAGGAGGAACATCTCTCCTATTCTTCCTCTCACATTCCAACTAAACCCACATTTGTCTCGAATCCTCTAACCAAGTCAATTGCATCCTTGGAATCCTTAATCTTTCAATGTCCACCCTTAGATCTTGCCACCTAAGCTTGAGGTCTTCAAAAATCTATAAAAGAAGTCTTCCTCCTTTGTGAGGATAATAGTAATAGTAAGAATTTTTGAGATTTGTGAACTAGCATCCTTAGAAATTATTTAGAAATCAACAAATATACTTTTATTGTGATCATATCATAGCATCCATATCCACCAATCTTGCATCATCCACTATTTCATAGTGATCTTTCTAGGATTTAGTCTAGTTTTGCATTTCATGTCAACTATCTCCACACTTTGAAAGCATCTTGAAAGAGCGGGTTTAAAAGTTTCAGAGCTCACCAAATCAAGAATTTAAAGGTAGGAGGACAATGGAGACAAGCTACATGGGTAAGTGAAGGTAAAAATTACATTTTTATTTAGTTACGCTTGTAATCTTCATTGTGTGTGCATCTTTAGATAGATTTTGTAGCTAATTAGTGGATTAGTACTTCATTTCTAGGATAGGATACATAACTTGCATACATTATTGACACCCACCATGGGCCCACCCATGAATTTAACCATCAAAATCTAAGTTTTACGCGTGCAAGTACCTATAGGTTATTTTTGTGCATTCATACTCAATAGATGGACATACATCTTTTGTTTCTGCTCATTCATTTCTGTCATCAAAAGCTTCATGTTCTACTCTCATTTTATGTTTAACATTCTTATTTCTATGAAAATACACCACGTTTATGCTCTTTCATTGTGTTCCACTGTGCTTCTATTATTTTTGCACATTCATCCATCTTCATTGTGCATACATTCCACATATTTGTGCATCCATTAATTCCTACGCTTTTATTATACTATTCTATGCATTTGTTCAGATTTGTAGGTGAAAATAGTTCTTAATTTCATTTTCATTTAGCTAACATCTTAACAATTTTTTATCTTTTGTCATTTAGTCATAGGCTATTTTTGAAAGACATTTTTTCGAAAACATCTCTTGACTACTCATGAATTTTACTGCAGATTCCTTGGAAGAAAAGAGGTTGTTTGTGAAAACCATAACCTTGTTTGGGCTTAAAATACAACATGCAATTCACTTTCATTTTCCTTCTTTAGCATAGATCAAGTGTTTGATGTGTCTTTCTTTTAGCACTTTGTAATTCCAAAAGATATAACAATGTATCCTCTCCCCTTGCCTTCGCAAATCTAGGGTGAAAGAGAAATTTTTATATCTTTTAGAGGGTGGTCTTTGGTGGGAAAAGAGATAGTCACCCCAAGGAATGACCCAACTAGTAACAGGCTAAAGCCAAATCCTTCCAAACTAGTATACAAGATCTAAGTCATTGTGATTAGTCTCATAGTGAACAAGTTTCAATTAGTTATAGAAACCAAAATCTCCTCTAATACTCGTGTGGTGTGTTAAATTCCCTACATGGTTGAGGTGTAAAAATATTACTTTGGAAGGATTGGGAGAATCCCCTTAATTGGTAATATGGATTGATCATATCCACCTAAACGAATGTCCTTATTACATATTGTTATTTTAGTGGCCAAAAACCTTCTATTTGTTGGCTCAAGGGGTCACCCAAGCCCATGAAGATACCTCACATTACTCATGGTTCATAGTAGAGATAGTAGTTCTTTGGGAAGTAATGACCCATTGAATTCAGAACATGGTGTACCAACAAAGTGAGTGCATTGTAAGGAGGAGCATGTGCCTCCAAGTTCCTAGGCTATCCACTATGGATAAGTGTGGTTGGAGTTTATCCAAGTGAGGATTCAACAGATAATGTCCTTACCAACCTAAAGATTGTAAGCATGTTTATGCATTCATTTTAGTTACAATTTAGGATTAATCATTTTTGTCTTGTGTGTGTATATATGCATTTTGTTGCCAAAAACTAGAAAGGATCACAAAAACATCAATTTTTTTTAAAAAAAAACAACCACCAAAAATTAGAATTTCCAAAATTTGTCATCAATCAAAAACATTGCAGAGTTGCGCATTTATCACTTGTTTTCACACATATGTTTCACTTTCATGCGCATATATTCAACCAAAGTTGTGCATTTATAAATTTCTATTATGCATTTGTTACACTATCATGTGCATTTATTCTTTCACATTCATAATAGATCTTGTTTGTATAAATTTTGAACAAACCACAAAAGCATTTTCAGATGCCCATTTTAGTCTTCATTATGATTTTGGAAACATTTAAAATTTTCAAGACCTTATCACCCAGTTTGGACATCATTTTCATAATTTCATTATCTTTAAATCATCTAACCATTTCTTTCCAAATCAATTTCTTAAGTGTTGACAATCATTAAACACATCAAAATCTTTTGTGAGTTTCACCTATCAAGATCTATCATTCTTATCTAGAGAATTAGGTGGGTAAGTGCACAAAGATTGGGGACCAAAAAGTTGCCACTTTTCTTTTTGGCCCCCCATCACGAATAGTGCGCACGCACTAAAGGGCGTGCGCCCTATGGCTTGGGTTGCCCAAGCCTTAGGCTTGGGCAATCCAAGATAAAGGGCGTACGCCCTTTGGAAAACACTAAGTTTTCCAAAGCGTGTGCACCCTTTGGAAAACTTAGTGTTTTCCAAAGGGCGTACACCCTTTGGAATGCTTAATGTTTTCCAAAGGGCGTACGCCCTATAGGGCATACGCCCTTTGTAAAAAGTCACATATATTTGTTGCACGTGGGTTTGAGCTCATTTTTTTTTCTCAAACCCACGTTTTTAGCTTAGAGAGGATTTGGAAGTGCGCACGCCCTATCATAGTTGCTTGTGAGTTGATTGTTTTTCTTCATCCATCGATCAAATGGCTCCATGGCGTCGTCAAGTTTGATCCGGGAGAAGAGGTAAGTGTTTTTACAACTTCTCATGCCTCTTATTTGTTTTAAAATTTTAGTTTTGTTGAAATTTGTTTTTGTTTAAATTTGTTTTGTTCAAATTTGTTTTTGTTTAAATTTATTGTGTAATCAATATTTTAAAATGTAGTTTTTTTAATTGTCAGGAAGAAATGATCTCCCTCCACCAAACCCTCCGTCTCCTCATGATGAGCCAAATGAAGAACTGAATGAGGAAAGAAATGAAGAAAATGAACCTCAATTGCCTCCACCAATCGAGAAACCTCCTCCTGGAACACAACAAAATTTGTTGAACCAAATTGAAAGAGGGAAAAAAGAATTAGAATCTTTAATTAATAGGTTAAAAGATTCTAGTGGTACAAATCCCGAAAGGGAAAGACTTACAAAATCATTGGAAGCAATCTCGACCCACGTAAGTGCAGTTAGTGGGCAAATTAATATATGGCGGGATAAAAGAGAAGAACAAAAACAATATTATGCAAATAAATTATCTTATGCAGACATAAAAAAGAAAAAAATCACAAAAGATGACATTTGCCAGCTATTTAAAAAACCAGGGGACGCAGATACTCTTAGAACTACAACAAGGAGGTTCCCAATTCATTGGTGCATAAATGAAGACATTAAAAATAATTTTTGGGAGAGATGGTGGATGGTCTTTGATTCGCCTCCTTGCAACAATCATGAGGTTCCTATATATTTCTTGAGGAAACTCTATTGCGAGTTTGTACTCAAGGAGGTACCAAATTATTTTGACATGCTGGATTCTCAGGGTAGAGGAGGGGGTTCATCATTTGATCGAGAAGGGGCACATCGTGACCCTAACGCACCTAGGGTTGATAGTGGCAAGCCACCATTGGATCATGTCAGTATTCCTTCTGTTGTGAAGGAACATGTAGAGGCAGACACACTAGGCACGATTAGTGCTCTTACATAGACTCTCATTCAGTGTGCCACTCCTTTAGTTGAGTCTGACTATGGTCAATCCTTGAGGGGGCATATTTGTCGGTCATGTGGATGCTTGTGCACATTTGGTACTGGCGAGAGAGAGCAAGAGGATTCTGGATTGATGACTATAACTTTCTAAATACGACATTTGGCATTGACACACAGGTAAATATTTCCAAGTTCATTAAATTGCTTTGACCATATTTCATTTATAAAAGAATAACTATTTAATTTAGTATCTATTGTTTATGATGAAAATTCAAGGCAAGAGTGTCAATGGTGGCGGTGGCAGTGGAAGTGGCGATGATCCTAATGTCCCGTTTTACACATCATCGTCAATTGCAGAAGTATGTATCAAATAAAAAATTTAATTAACATGTCTGATTACTATGTAGTTATATGAATAATTATATCCTAACTTATTGTGCATGTGCATTAGATGTGCATTGGTGAACCATCGACGTTCACAACAGATAGGGAAGGGCGTCGTGCAACTTTCCTTGAGGTATATTTATTTGCATATTAATTGGATTTACTTGATCATATTTAATTAATGAATGAATGACTAAATTACTAGACAAATTATGATCAAAATCCAAAGGCACGATGATTACACTCTTTCACCTAGGTTTGTGAGGTCGCCATTGAGTCCACAGGTATACATGTAATAATGCATTATAATTAACATGTTAGTAGTACATTCTTATATGAATGGTTATCTTATAATTTTCCATGGACATGTGCACTAGTTGAATGTCAAAGCTTCGACTTCGACACCGCACACCGGAGGATGCAGTGGAACCTTCACGAAGGTATCATTTACTCATTAGTAGGGTTGTAAAAAATATATGTAATATTGATAACTGCATAATTTACTTTTTTTGTTTCATTTTCAGCTTTTGACATCAGAGACTCCTCCTTCTGTCCGTGATACTTTGGATCGTGGAGTAGCTGCAGCAATAGCTAGTTCTAAAGCACTGACTGAGGTATGAAAGAGATCACTTAACTTTAATTGTTATTTTAATAGTTTGTATTGAATTTTATAATGACATCCATGTATGTATTTTAATTATTATTTTGATCATTGTTGTAGGGACTTATGACTCCAGATCGCCAGCATGTGCCTTCGATGGATGAACATAGTGACTATTTGATAGTGGTAAGCCAATATTCAATTTTATGTCATTGTATAATTCAATTTTGATGTATATTAGTTATCTCTATCTAATTTTTTTTTTTATCAGGTCGAGCTACAGAAGAGTCTAGACAGGAGGACGAGTGAGCGCACTCAGAAGACTACGGCATCCACTGCATCTCCATCGACACGATGATCGAAGATAGCTCGGGATTTGTTTTCTTCCCCTAGCGGGAAAGGACTAGATTAGGGATATGGATTGTATGCCTATATGGCATTAGTGGACATATTTTTTGTATATTGTATCAGTGAAATGTTGTACATCCATTTGACTTTGAGGAAGTCAGTTTTATTGTATTGAATATATTCAATGTATAACATTATTTGACATATATATTTGACTTCATGCCCTACGAATATATATTTTTTATGTTTTAGGTATGCAATCCATGTGTTTGGTGTATTGATGTATACTAAATTATGTTTATGTTCATGTCTTTGCTTTGTAAATTTCCCATGCCTTATAGTTATGCTTGTATGTTTAACTTGTTGACTGTGCTACAAATGCCAGTCACTGTCCTCAATAACAGTCAATTCCTTAACTGTAATAATAACAAAAGTAATGAAATGAATGCATAAATGTATAAATATACTATGTAAGAAGCCTAAGTGGCTCTTGTTCTTGCAATGATAATTTTTTAAAGAAATTCTGACAAATCCGGATACTAATGCTTCAAAAATTTATTTATAGCTTGGTTGAAAATTTGATGAAAATAGGTAGGTTAGATTGGGGTTATTTTATAAATAAAGTGTTCTTGGTTTCCTCAAAAGTGTTCCTTACCCAAGTGGCCCCAAGTGCCAATATGCTACTAACCTATCAATCTAACTTCTCCCAACTCCCTTACTATTATAGGGATTCAATATGGCTTAAAATATGACTCCAGCAATGTTCAAGTGGTTCTTAAAGTCCTACTCCAAGATCTTACCCTCAATCCACACTCTAGGCTCTCTATCCTTGTAGCCTTAACCAGTGAGTTTTTCCCAAATAACTCTTAGTTTTCCCAAAAAACTTCCAAAATAAATTACATATTCAGATACCTTTTATGGTTTTACAAAACATATCTTAGAATTAGGTAGGGTTAATTTGGAACACAACCCCCAAAAATTGCTGCTCCACTTTCCTTCCTAGACCTAATAGGTCACTTTTACAAAGGAACCCTATTACAGACTTAACACCCAACCTTGCCACTTTTCACAGAGTGTTAATATGGTCCCAATTAGAAAAATTTGAAGTCAATTGGATCCTATAGGCTTTCTATACCCAAAAGCCCCAAATTGCTCCCTCTAGGCCTTCAAAACTAGGGCCTTCTTAAAAACAACTCAAAACTCATTTCCATAACTCCTCCTTGTGGATTCACCTTTCATTTGACATATACTTCTTTTGTTTCAAATAAAATTATACCCTTGTTAAGGCAGATCCTTTGCTACTACACTTGTGGCATCAATTTTGTGCCCTTTTTCCACTCTTCCTCATGGTGTACACCCACTAAAACAACTTCTCCTACATTCAAATGGTTAGTAACATCATACATATGTTACATATGGTTCATTCAATTAGAAACAACAATTACATTCATTGAATGGCCCATTATATCATCAAAAAGACCAAAATGGAGTTATTTCAATGCACCAATATGACCACCTACAGCAACTTTCCAAATCTGAAGCAAAATAGATTATATAATCATTCAATACAAATGAAAAATGATGTTATGATGTTATTATATCACCCACAATTCTGTTCCAAACCCAAAACAATCAACCAAACATCAAAAAAATAAGATTTTGCAAGGAAAAACTAAGTCCTTTGCCAGGACTTCTAGGACTTATAATATTTAAATTAAATTGTTTATTAGATATTGCCATTATTGGCCTTAATATATCCCAATTCACTTTTAGGAATTCTTTAGATCCACTACCTCCATTTGGTTCCAAGGTGGACTTAGGTGTTTGGAGAGGCGCTCCTGCACCAAAATTCTTCATTTAAATTTCAAGACATTCGATAAATTCTTTGCCTACTAACAAACCAATTTGGGAAATTAATGGGTCTATTTGTGGACCTCAAAGGAGTTGGTCACCTAAACGAGAACTAATGCAGATGTTACAACAAGAAAGTGGAGTTCCCTTCTTTTAGCTCCCACAACTCACCAACCAACTACAAAGGCTTAAAGGTGTTCCCAAGCTCTTACAATGGTGTAACACAACCAATAAAATGGATTTCTATCCCAAAAAAATCCCTTTGCAAGTTTATACACTGAATCAAACTTCAATGCCCTTTTGGCTTTAGGGACACTAGGCCTAAACCTAGCCTTTAGTTAGAACTCTTCACCATTGGACTTCCCTGACCACTCCCAAGCATGTAGATGGTCCTCATATGACCTAAGGACTCTGAAACAACTCTTGGTTTGATCCCTTTACAACCATACCATAGCAAACTAGACCTGCACGCCAATTTCCTTGTAGCCTTCTCAACCTCAATTTTCCACTCTAACTTCTTCACAACTTGGTATCTTGACACAATCAAGATATTTTTAGACACCCATTTGGAAGTTATTTAAGATCCCAAAGCCTTGTTTTCCAACTCCACTCCAGCACCACCTAACACTCACCTTGGACACAGACCTAATTTAATGCAGAGGTGACAACTGGAAAGTAGTGGGCCCTTCACTTGACTCCCACAATTCGCCAATCACCTATAATGACTTAAGGGTATTCACAATCTCTTAGGATGGTGTAACAGAATCAATTAAGTGATTTTCTATCCCAATAAACTCCCTTTGCAAAGTTAGACACTTAATCAAAGTTCAATGTCTTTTTGGCTTTAGGGAAACTAGGCCTAAAAGTGACTTATTGCTGAAACTCTTCACCAGTGGACTTCCTGACCACCCCCAAGCATGTAAATGGTCCTCATTTGACCTAAGGCCTCTAAAATAACAACTGGTTCGTTCCCATCAAGATCGTACCATAGTGAACTAGACCTACACCCACTTTTCCTTGTAGCCTTCCTAATAGAGGTTTTCTACTCTAACTTTTGAACCACTAAGTATCTTGATAAAATCAGGGCATTTTCAGACACAGTCCTGTAGCACCTGACGAATCAATTCTACGTCACACGAGCTCCGAGATATGACCCTGCAAAGATCGTCGATCTCATGCTTAAGGGACCTTGAGGGACACTTCAGCACGGAGTCATCGGCGGGGTTCGAACGACTATGTGTGGTGAACGAGGTTGCCACTAGCGTTTACCTAGCCATTCGGAGCTGTTGGAACTGACGGTTTGATGCTACGATTGACGGTTCAAAAGATACGCAACATTGACCGTTTCAGCTGAGGAACACTTTGAGTTCTGACACTGACTGAGACTGTGTTGCCAAATTTAAAATAAGTTGAATCTCTAAAAATTGAGAGAGGATTTTGTAGGCCCCAGCAACACGGTCTTGTAGCACCTGATGAATCGATTCTACATTGCACGAGCTCCAAGATATGACCTCGCAAAGATCACTGATTTCATGCTTAAGGGACCTTAAGGGACACTTCAGCACGGAGTCGTCAGCGGGGTTTGAATGACTGTGCATGGTGAACAAGGTTGCCACTAGAATTTAACCAGCCATTCAGAGCTGTTGGAACTGACGGTTCGATGCTACAACCGATGGTTGGAAAGATATGCAATGTTGACCGTTTCAGCTGAGGAACACTTTGAGTTCTCACACGGACCGAGAATGTGTTGCTGAATTTAAAATAAGTTGAATCTCTGAAAAATGAGATAGGCTTTTGTAGGCCCCAACAACACGGTCTCGTAGCACCTAACGAATTGATTCTATGTTGCACGAGCTCTGAGATATGACCCCACAAAGATCGCCGATTTCATGCTTAAGGGACCTTGAGGGACACTTCAACACGGAGTCATCGGCGGGGTTCGAACGACTGCGGGTGCCGAATGAGGTTGCCACTAGCATTTACCCATCCATTTGGAGCTATTGGAACTGATGGTTCGATGCTATGACCGATGGTTGGAAAGATACGCAACGTTGACCGTTTCAGTTGAGGAACACTTTGAGTTTTGACACTGACCGAGAATGTGTTGCTGAATTTAAAATAAGTTGAATCTCTAAAAACTGAGACAGGCTTTTGTAGGCCCCGACAACATGTTCCTGTAGCACCTGATGAATTGATTCTACGTCGATCAAGCTCCAAGATATGACCCCACAAAGATCACCGATTTCATGCTTAAGGAACCTTGAGGGACACTTCAGCACGGAGTCGTCGGCAGGGATCAAATCATTATGGGTGTCGAATGAGGTTGCCACTAGCCTTTACCTAGCCATTCAAAGCTATTGGAACTGATTGTTCGATGCTATGACCAATGGTTGGAAAGATACGCAACGTTGACCGTTTCAGCTGAGGAACACTTTGAGTTCTGACACCGACCGAGAATTTGTTGCCAAATTTAAAATAAGTTGAATCTCTAAAATTTGAGACAAGATTTTGTAGGCCTCGGCAACATGGTCCTGTAGCACCTAACGAATCAATTCTACGTCGCACGAGCTCCAAGATATGACCCTGCAAAGATCATTGATTTCATGCTTAAGGGACCTTGAGGGACACTTCAGCATGGAGTCGTCGGCGGGGATCGAATCATTGTGGGTGCCAAATGAGGTTGCCACTAGTGTTTACCCAACCATTCGGAGCTATTGGAACTGATTGTTCGATGCTATGACCAACGGTTGGAAAGATATGCAACATTGACCGTTTCAACTGAGGAACACTTTGAGTTCTGACACCGACCGAGAATGTGTTGCCGAATTTAAAATAAGTTGAATCTCTGAAAAATGAGAGCAAATTTTGTAGGCCCTAACAACACGGTCTCGTAGCACCTAACGAATCAATTCTACTTCACACGAGCTCCCAGATATGACCCTGCAAAGATCGTTGATTTCATGCTTAAGGGACCTTGAGGGACACTTCAGCACGGAGTCGTCGGCAGGGTTTGAACGATTGTGCGTGGTGAACAAGGTTGTCACTAGCATTTAATCGGCCATTCGGAGCTGTTGGAACTGACGGTTTGATGCTACGACCGACGGTTGGAAAGATATGCAACGTTGACCGTTTCAGCTGAGGAACACTTTGAGTTCTGACACCGACCGAGAATGTGTTGCCGAATTTAAAATAAGTTGAATCTCTAAAAATTGAGAGAGGATTTTGTAGGCCCTAGCAACACGGTCTCGTAGCACCTAACGAATTGATTCTACATTGCACGAGCTCTGAGATATGACCCCGCAAATATCATTGATTTCATGCTTAAGGGACCTTGAGGGACACTTCAACACGGAGTCGTCAGCGGGGTTCGAATGACTGTGCGTGGTGAACGAGGTTGCCACTAGCATTTACCCGCCCATTCGAAGCTGTTGGAACTGATGGTTTGATGCTACGACCGACGGTTCAAAAGATACACAACGTTGACCATTTCAACTGAGGAACACTTTAGTTCTGACACCGATCGAGAATGTGTTGCCAAATTTAAAATAAGTTGAATCTCTAAAATTTGAGATAGGCTTTTGTAGGCCTCGACAACACGGTCCCGTAGCACCTAATGAATCGATTCTATGTCGCATGAGCTCCAAGATATGACCCCGCAAAGATCACCAATTTCATGCTTAAGGGACCTTGAGGGACACTTCAACACGGAGTCGTCGGTGGGGATCAAATCATTGTGGGTGCCAGATGAGGTTGCCACTAGCGTTTACTTAGCCATTCGGAGCTATTGGAATTGATTGTTCGATGCTACGATCGATGGTTGGAAAGATACGCAACATTGACCATTTCAGCTGAGGAACACTTTGAGTTCTGACACTGACTGAGAATGTGTTGCCGAATTTAAAATAAGTTGAATCTCTAAAAAATGAGACAAGATTTTGTAGGCCCTAGCAACATGGTCTCATAGCACCTGACGAATCGATTCTACGTTGCACGAGCTCCGAGATATGACCCCGCAAAGATCATTGATTTCATGCTTAAGGGACCTTGAGGGACACTTTAGCACGGAGTCGTCGGCGGGGTTCGAATGACTATGCATGGTGAACGAGGTTTCCACTAGCGTTTACCTAGCCATTCAGAGCTGTTGGAACTGACGATTCGATGCTACGACCGATGGTTGGAAAGATACGCAATGTTGACCGTTTCAGCTGAGGAACACTTTGAGTTCTGACACCGACCGAGAATGTGTCACCAAATTTAAAATAAGTTGAATCTCTGAAAACTATGACAGGCTTTTGTAGGCCCCGGCAACACGGTCTCGTAGCACCTGATGAATCAATTCTACATTGCATGAGCTCCGAGATATGACCCCACAAATATCACTGATTTCATGCTTAAGGGACCTTGAGGGACACTTTAGCACGGAGTCGTCGGTGGGGTTCGAATGACTGTGCATGGTGAACAAGGTTGTCACTAGCATTTACCCGGCCATTTGGAGCTGTTGGAACTGACGGTTTGATGCTACGACTGACGGTTTGAAAGATACGCAACATTGACCATTTCAGCTGAGGAACACTGAGTTCTGACACTAACCGAGAATGTGTTGCCGAATTTAAAATAAGTTGAATCTCTAAAAACTGAGATAGGCTTTTGCAGGCCCCGACAACATGTTCCCGTAGCACCTAATGAATCGATTCTACGTCTATCGAGCTCTGAGATATGACCCCGCAAAGATCGCCGATTTCATGCTTAAGGGACCTTGAGGGACACTTCAGCATAGAGTCGTCGGCGGGGATCGAATGATTGTGGGTGCTAAATGAGGTTGCCACTAGCGTTTACTCAGCCATTCAGAGCTATTGGAACTGACGGTTTGAGGCTATGACCGATGGTTGGAAAGATACACAACGTTGGTCGTTTCAGCTGAGGAACACTTTGAGTTCTGACACCGACCGAGAATGTGTTGCCGAATTTAAATAAAATTGAATCTCCAAAAATTGAGACAGGCTTTTGTAGGCCCCGACAATACAGTCTCGTATCAATTGATGGATCCATGCTACCTTGCATGAGCTCCAAGATACGACCTGACAAACATTTATGATTTCATGCTTAAGGGACCTTGAGGGACACTTCAGCATGGAGTCGTCGGCGACGTTGGAACGACTGTGCATGGTATGTACTTGCATGAGGACATTATATATTATAGAAATCCTGCACAGAAGTAGCTGGCAAGCTGCTCAAAAAGTAGTAACTGATAGCAAGTGGGATAATGCAGATGCTTTAATAAACCACTATCTTCTTTACTCAAGCAACATCTGGTTCATCAGCTCAACTAGGGCATGTTTGGGAACAGACAGTCTCCATTTAAACTCAAGTCTCTAGAAGTAGTTATATTTGTCAATGGAGGAGATACACCCATTGTATCTACAATAACTTCATGCTCACTGGAATTTCCATTACTCTTTAATTGGGATACTCTTTCCAAAATTGCATCTACCCTTTTACCAATTAATGGGTCTATTTGTGGACCTCAAAGGAGTTGGTCACCTAAATAAGAACCTTGAGATGAAGCAGGAACTTCTCTATGAAAGAGATCAGTACCTTGAGAAGCTCTCCACTTGTCAGCTGTATTAAAACCTTGGACCATAGATGGCTACCCTTTGTTGTAAAATGAGGAGTGAGACTGCCTTGCCAAAGGTGGCAACGAACTTACCTTTCAATGATAATGCCCAAGTCCCATAAATGCAAGGCCATTGACAGATAGTCATTTCTAATATAAATATTTGTGGTGCTAGAATGAAGTGCATGACCAAATTCTTTGCCTACTAATGAACCAATTTGAGGCTTCATTTCACATTGCTCTGTGGATAATTCCACAACACTTGTTACTTCTTTATCTGAATTTTTGTTATTAGTGTACATGTGCACTGAAGAGATTTTGTCACTACTTGAGCTACCAATTCCAAGAACCCTATACCTCACACTTCCTTTGTAAACCAAGCCTAATTAGGCCAATTAGGTCTGTGTACAAGGTGAGAGTTAGGTGGTTCTGGATTGGAGTTAGAAGACAAGGCTTTGGGATCTTACATAACTTCCAAATGGGTGTCTAAAAATGCCCTGTTTGTGTCAAGATACTCAGTTGTGAAAAAGTTAGAATAGAAAATCTATGTTGAGAGGGCTACAAGGAAAAGTGGGTGCAGGTCTAGTTTTCTATGGTATGGTTGTAAAGGGACCAAACCAAGAGTTGGTTTAGCATCCTTAGGTCATATGAGGACCATCTAAATGCTTGGGAGTGGTCAGGAAGTCCACTGGTGATGAATTCTAGTTAAAGGCTAGATTTAGGCCTAGTGTCCCTAAAGCCCAAAAGGCACCAAAGTTTGATTGAGTTTGTAAACTTTCTAAAGGAGTTTTTTGGAGTAGGAAACCCTTGTTTTGGTTGTGTTACACCATTTAAGGAGTTTGTGAACATCCTTAGGTCATTGTCTTCTTAAGCCAAATCCCTGTCTATGTCATGGTTCGCACCTTCCAAGTGCACCCAAAGCACGCATAGGGCAGCTCTCCTCCACTTTCTTGCAACAAAACTCATTGTACCTTCCTTATTTCATGTTATGTTGTCAATATACATTTTATTGGATCCATCCCTAGGGTTAGAAGGTCATACTATGCATGGATCTCATAAATCCATAGTGGAAACAAGAGGAAATCTAATCTAACATGTTTTGAGGAGATTTGACCAAGTTTTATATCTAATCTAACATGTTTTGAGGAGATTTGATCTAAGAAAAAATCTTATTTCTATCCCATCATTAGTCACATAAAAATTACATAGTTTTGCATTGGATAAAACACCATAAAAATGCTAAGAAATTATTGTAAACATGTTTCTTTTTTTATTAATATTATGAAACATGTTTACAATTCAGCTCAATAAAGGCACTGGTAGGAAAGAGCTGAGTGGAGAAAACCTCCGCCATTGCCCCAAAAAGAATGCAGCGTTGCATTATCATTACAATTACAAACTTCCCTCTATACACATGGGGTATGTACCATAGAAGCTAACTTTGTCAGAGAAACAAATAGTACAGTTGAACACATATTACAACATTTTAGTATAGCCTGATTTAGTCCATTGAACCAACTGGATCTGCCTTAACCTTTAGTATGTTAAGTATTGCCTCATGCTCTGACTCAGGAACCTTCCAAAGAGTTCTTTTCACTGGCCTGCCCCCATATCTGATCAAAGTAACATTCAAAGCAACAACAAGGTTTGAATAATGTAGAATCTTCCTGTGTGTCTCCCAGTCCTCGAACAACCACAACTTAGAGTTCTTCATACCATATCGTCTAAGCCATGTTCCTGTTACAAAAACTGCTCCTATAGGGTGTTGTAATCCTTCACCGTCTACAACTGCGACATCCAATTTCTTTTTGGCCTCAACACAATGACATAAATAATAATATATCCCTTCATCATTGTATTCAGGTGCAATAACTATAAAAACATGACCTGCAACAATGTAGACATATTCAATACATTAATATCCAAAATAGTTTAGACAAACTATATAAATGGATAATTTACCTGGTTGTACTATATTCGACAAACGGTCAAAGTCAATAGATGTTGCCATGTCCCCTAGTTGCAATGTTGTTGGCAGACGATAGGAGTCAAGTGGGCTCAAAGGTCTTATAGACCATTCATCAACCCATTCCTTTGAGTCGCACTCATCCCAATTCTCCTCTGCACAAGATGAACAAAAGCATGCCATATGTCGTGTGTATACCATCCATGAACCTGCATTACAACTTCTAAAAGAGTGTAGCTCACTTGATCCTATTACTGTACAACAATCCTCATATGGTGCAATGTTAGTTTCATCAATCAACCAAAAAAATCTATGAACTGTTGACTCACCTTCCTTACTTGGGCCCATTGTGGCATTACACCAGTTGACAATACATCTTGCATTTGATAAGTTTGCTCCCCCCTCATACTTTAATTCTTCACATGCTAAAGCTCTTTTTATACATGCTCTCGCACCATCATGCTCTCCCTTTCCATGGCCCGCCTCAATGAAATTCCACATCTATTGAACATCAGTGTTCTTGTGCATCCTGCTCAACCAATAAAACATACGAGAATTCTTGAATTGGGATGTACAATTATCTGACCATATGATGTGTCGACGATATGGTATGCTCCTATTTGCCAAATCACCATAAAACAAACTAAAGAAACCAAAAACAAACTCTATAGAATGTGAGTGATCATCGCTCATATAAAAATGGTACTCCCTCAATATCTTCCTATTTTCCTCCGTACTATCAGGTGCATGCAAGTATGCTCTATGAACAAATATAGCAACCTGTTGAGAGTTGTAATACTGTGATTGTACCTCATTTTGTGGTTGCAAAATGTAGTTTTCAGCAAAGTCCACAACCGAAACAATTGTATCAATCAGAAAAGTGTCCTTGCATAACTTGAATTGTGTATCCAACCATCGTGCTCTATGTGTATGCATTGCATATTCATACACAATTTTCCCACAAAATATATCCATGAACTGATACACCAGAATCCTATCAATTACTAAATCACATCTTTTTGCCTCTTTTCCATCTTTTAGAGCATATGCAATGGTCTTATATTTTCCAAATTCTACTATTTCATTCCCAATTGCATGACTACTTTCCATATGCTGACAAATAGGTAAATCTTGCAAACCACCGCAATGTACACATGTACCATTCAAACATGATAGTTTGTGAAATTGTTGTCCATCCAGTCTATGACATAAAATGGTAGCTATCAATTCCCTTGAAGATATAGGTGGCTCCTTTATGTTACACTCCTGCAAGACATTGTTAGCATGCAAACGTACACATATATTCCGATAGACAGTATAATGGTTAGAAAATTCAATATGTACTCTACAACAAGTTGTGCATGTGTGATTTATCTTGACATAAAAAGGTTTAGCCATTTCAAAAAATCTTTGACTAATTTTAATTTGAGGATACGCATCTATAAATTTTGCAAAAAATTGTGTCTGGGTTGAATCCAAAAAATGTTTTGGATGTGGATCACACAATCGACTACCAATCCTCCTCCTTACAACATCTCTTTGATTAGGAGATACTCGTGTATTATTCTTCCAAAAAATTTCAATGAAGGATTTCAAAGCTTCAACAATGTCTTTGTCTTTCCGTGGCAATCTACCGGAAAAAGCCCATAGTTCATTGCTATTTGAATCTTCCACTCTTTGACACCTTTCCATGGCTCTCATTAGAGACCTTCTACTTATTTTCAATGATTTACTTGTCTTTCTAATGAGTCGAGACTTCTTCATTTGATTTCTTACCATTGTTGATGTTATCACACGTCGTGTGACATTACTATCTTTCATGCATGATGTAGAACCCACAGTCTCATATGCATCCATTAGATTCTTTACAATAGCTTTTTCAGTGGAGGTGTCATCTATTCTTAACCCAAGAATCTTCATGATAGGCCTAAATTTCAGATTTCTCATCATTTCAACAAACAATTGACATCTTCCTATGACATTCAAATTCTCAAAAAATATCCTCCAAATTCAGTTAGTATATCTTTGACAAGTGCGCTTGGGAATCTTGTCAAGCATTGGTTTCAAAATATTAGTGTCAATATCAATCAAATATTTAGGCTTTCTATGCAAAACTCTAGGAGGTGTTCTCAATTGTTGTGTAGGCTCAACATTGGGAACGTCAAAAATGTTAGGGATGAATTACATACCTTCGACCGAAGATGATGTGCCTTCAAATTGAGATGTGGAAGATGGACCTTCACCGACTTGAGATGAATATGGTGTTTCTTCAACACGATGCAATGGTGTGATTCCTACACCTTCAGAAGTTGGAAATGAGGTGCCTTCACAATGATGCAATGATGTGTCTATTCCTTTGAATGTAGCTAATGGTGTGCCTTCAACATAATACGATGGTGTGGCTACACTTTGAGGTGTAGAGTGTGCGATGTCTTCAACATTAGATAATTCATGTGCACCTCCAACATTGGATGATGGCATCCCTTCAACTTGCGATCCAATAGATGATATACTCACCCCTTCATAATTCAATTGTCTTATTGCATGCAACTTTCTCATTCGGTTCCTTTGTGTTTCCAATTCCAATTCTCTCCTATTAGGTAATTCTTCTTGTATGGGCTCCAATTGTCGTTGTTCGTGAAGTTGTCTCATTCTTTTCTCTTTTCTTCTCTTTCTCTATTTCATGCTCTTCGGGTGTTTGAATCTTAGGTCATTTTCTCAGCATGATGAATAAGATCTATATATACATTGAAATTCATTAAAATTTACACATTATAAATTATCAATCTAATACAACAATTATGGTTTTTTTAATCAATCTATTAAATAAGTCATAACATAATATAAAAGTATTACAATTTATATATATCAAATTATAATACAACTATAGTCCAATACATGTCTATTTATGCTTTCCACAAGTCCATATAATATGAAATAAAATAAAAAGGATTTATTCACATTTTGGCATGCAAGAACAAACAAAACTTACATTGAAATATGTCAAATTTGCTAAATAGAGGTTGTTTTTTGCACCACAATGTTGACCTTGCAACTAAAGGTGGTCCAAGTTGATAAAATAGTCTTCTTTTTTACCTCCAACACCGTGAAAGCCAATATTTGTTGTGCAAACTATGTGTTCCAGACATAATATAGTAAAAGTGGGCCTCCTTCATGGGATTCTTGGGTTTTTTTCCATTTTTGGGCTTTCTACAAAGGGCGTGTGCCAATAGGACGTACGCCCTTTTTGGTGCATGCCCTATTTGGAGCATGCCCCTTTCTAGAAATGCATAAAAGAGAGATAGATGGGGGAGAAAGGGAGGAGAGAGAGAGAGAGAGAGAGAGAGAGAGAGAGAGAGAGAGAGAGAGAGAGAGAGAGAGAGATGTGATAAAGAGACAAAGAGAGATAGAGGGGTGACTGAGAGACTGAGAGAGAGAGAGAGAGAGGAGAGTACGAGAAAGTTAACGAATAAGGGGTTTTAAGTGGTCCTTAGGGGTCCTAATTGGTCGTAGAGGGTCATAAGGAGTCGTAAGGGGTGTAAAGTGGTTCTTAGGACCCCATGTGACCCTTAGGTGTCTGTAAAGGGTCCTAATTGGTCGTAGAGGGTCATAAGGAGTCGTAAGGGGTGTGAAGTGGTTCTTAGGACCCCATGTGACCCTTAGGTGTAAGTAAAGGGTCCTAATTGGTTGTAGAGGGTCATAAGGAGTTGTAAGGGGTGTAAAGTGGTTCTTAGGACCCCATGTGACCCTTAGGTGTTCGTAAAGGGTCCTAATTGGTCGTTAGAGGGTCATAAGGAGTCGTAAGGGGTGTAAAGTGGTTCTTAGGACCCCATGTGACCCTTAGGTGTCTGTAAAGGGTCCTAATTGGTCGTAGAGGGTCATAAGGAGTCGTAAGGGGTGTAAAGTGGTTCTTAGGACCCCATGTGACCCCTAGGTGTTTGTAAAGGGTCCTAATTGGTCGTAGAGTGTCATAAGGAGTCGTAAGGGGTGTAAAGTGGTTCTTAGGACCCCATGTGACCCTTAGGTGTCCATAAAGGGTCCTAATTGTCGTGGAGGGTCATAAGGAGTCATAAGGGGTGTAAAGTGGTTCTTAGGACCCCATGTGACCCTTAGGTGTCCGTAAAGGGTCCTAATTGGTCGTAGAGGGTCATAAGGAGTCGTAAGGGGTGTAAAGTGGTTCTTAGGACCTCATGTGACCCTTAGGTGTCTGTAAAGGGTCCTAATTGGTCGTAGAGGGTCATAAGGAGTTGTAAGGGTTGTAAAGTGGTTCTTAGGACCCCATGTGACCCTTAGGGGTCCGTAAAGGGTCCTAATTGGTCATAGAGGGTCATAAGGAGTCGTAAGGGGTGTAAAGTGGTTCTTAGGGACCCCATGTGACCCTTAGGGGTTCTAAGGGTCATATGGGGTCTTGGGACTCATTGATATGTCCTAGGATATCAAAGAGGTGTTAAGAGATCATAATCAATCCTACGACCCCTTATAACCCCATAGCACCAATAGGAATACATCTTGTTGTTCTCAAGAGGTCCTAAGGGGTATAAGGAGTCATGAGGGGTGTAAAGTGGTTCTTAGGACCCCATGCAACCCTTAAGGGCCCTAAGGGTCATATGGGGTCTTGGGACTCATTGATATGTCCTAGAATGTTAAAGAGGTGTTTAAGGGATCATAATGAATCATACAAGAGAGAGAGGGGGGGGGAGTAATGAGGGAGAGAGAGAGAGAGAGAGAGAGAGAGAGAGAGAGAGAGAGAGAGAGAGAGAGAGAGAGAGAGAGAGAGAGGTAGGGGAGAGGGTTGAGAGAGAAGGTAAGTTCAAAGAGATATAGGGTGAGATAAGTAGATAGAGAGAGGGAGAGGGTTAAGAGAGAAGGTAAGAAAGAGATATAGGGTAAGAGAAGTAGATAGATAGATAGGGGGAGAGAGAGAGAGAGAGAGAGAGAGAGAGGAGAGAGAGAGAGAGAGAGAGGAGAGGAGAGAGAGAGAGAGAGAGGAGAGAGAGAGAGAGAGAGAGAGAGAGAGAGAGAGAGAGAGAGAGAGAGAGAGAGAGAGATGCAAAGGGGGGAGGAGGTAAGAAGAAAAGGTAAGAAAGAGATTTAGGGTAAGAGAAATAGATAGATATATAGAGAGGGGTAATGAGGGAGAGGTAGAGGGGGATGGGTTATGAGAAGAATAGAGATAAGGATAGAGAAAGGGGAGATATAGAGATAGTGAGAGGAAGAGGAGGGGTGAGAGAGAGAGGCAGAGGGAAAGGGTTGAGAGAGAAGGTAAGAAAGAGATCTAGGTAAGAGAAGTAGATAGAAGGAGAGAGAGAGAGAGAGAGAGAGAGAGAAGAGAGAGAGAGAGAGATGAGAGAGAGAGAGAGAGAGAGAGAGAGAGAGAGAGAGAGAGAGAGAAGGTTGAGAGAGAAGGAAAGTTCAAAGAGATATATAGGGTGAGATAAGTAGATAGAGAAAGGGAGAGGGTTATAGAGAGAAGGTAAGAAAGAGATCTAGGGTAAGAGAAGTAGATAGAGAGAGAGATAGAGAGAGAGAGAAGGAGCAAGTGAGAGAGAGAGAGGTAGGGGAGAAGGTTGAGAGAGAAGGTAAGAAAGAGATATAGGGTAAGATAAGTAGATAGATAGAGAGATAGGGTTAAGAGAGAAGGTAAGAAATATATCTAGGGTAAGAGAAGTAGAGAGAGAGAGAGAGGAGAGAGAGAGAGAGAGAGAGAGAGAGAGAGAGAGAGAGAGCGAGAGGCAGGGGGAGAGGGTTGAAAGAGAAGGTAAGAGAGATATAGGGTAAGATAAATATATAGATAGACAGAGAGGGTTAAGAGAGAAGGTAAAAAAGAGTTCTAGGGTAGAGAAGTGGATAGAGAGAGAGAGAGATGAAAAGGAGACATAAGAGAGAAGGAAAGATATATATATATATAGGGACGTAAAGAGAGAGAGAGCTCAAGAAATGCAAAGGGGGAGAGGTGAGAGAGAAGGTAAGAGAAAGATATAGGGTTAGAGAGAAGGGGAGAGAGAGATATATATATATAGGGTTAGAGAGAAGGGGGGAGAGGGGAGAGAGAGAGAGAGAGAGAGAGAGAGAGAGAGGGGGGGGGGGTTGAGAGTGAAGGTAATAAAGAGATCTAGGACCTAAGAGAAGTAGATAGAGAGAGATGTTTGTGAGACAAGACAAGAAAGAGATAGGATAAGAGAAGCAGGGGGAGAGAGAGAGAGGGAGAGAGAGAGAGAGAGAGAGAGAGAGGAGAGGAGAGAGGAGAGAGAGAGAGAGAGAGAGAGGAGAGGAGAGAGAGAGAGAGAGAGAGAGAGAGAGAGAGAGAGAGAGAGAGGAGAGAGAGAGAGAGAGAGAGAGAGAGAGAGAGAGAGAGGATGTGGGAAGATAGAGAGATAGGGAGAAGGCAGAGGCAGAGGGAGAGCGATGAGATAGAAGGTAAGAAAGAGAGGGTAAGAATGTGGACAGAGAGAGAGATAGAGCGGGGGAGGGGAAGATAGAGAGATAGGGAGAGGTAGAGGGAGAGGATGAAGTGAAGGTAAGAAATAGATAACTAGGGTAAGAGAAGTACAAAGAGAGAAAGTAGAGCGAGGAAGATAGAGAGATAGGGGAGAGGTAGAGGGAGAGGGATGAAGTGAAGGGTAAGAGAGAGAGAGAGAGAGGAGAGAGAGAGAGAGAGAGATTTTGGATGACACACTTTATGGTTCGAGGTGCTTTCTAATGTATTAAATGAGGGTTCCTAATGTTTTTTAGATCTTATTATGGCTCTTTAGCACCTATTAATAACCATAAGAAAATACTACAATCAATTAATACCTCTTAGGACACACTTTGAGGATCTAATGTGTCCTAACAGGCCGTAATGTTGTCTAAGGGTTTGTAGTGGATCATGAGAGTTCTAACGTGTTCTAAGGGACAATAATGGGTCGTAATAGACCATTTAGAGGCAATTAAAACCACTATGGAATCATTAGGACACATTAGAATGGGTCCTAATGGTTCTTTAGAGCCTATTTATGCTTGACATAGGGTGCACGCCAAATAGGGCGCACACCCTATTTGGCGTGCATCCTATTTCAAGCATAGATTCAAATAGGGCGCACGCCAAATAGGGTGTGTGCCCTATTTGGCGTACACCCTATTTGAAGGCTTGTATTTTACCAAGCCTAAGGCTTGGATTTGCTTTGGAGATCCAACCCAAAGGCTTGGATGTATAAGCCATGAGTTTGACGTGAATTCGAAGAAACATTAGAAAAAACCTTCACTTTTTGTGTGTGCTCTCCATCTAGTTTACACATGATTCGATAACAAAAAAATTAGACAATGTGAGATTATTGGTCTCTGAGCTAGCTATCTAAACATATAATTTATTTCCAAAAATGATAATTTTAAGCCTATCAACATTAATTTTCCATTGAATGTATGTCAATTTTTTGTCAAAAACCAATGTGTAGTATTTTGGGTATAGATTTTGCTTCGTTTGTCGAAATTTGCAAAAACTTAGTTTTTTAGAAATAGACTCCATTCTACACTCTTTTTTTTAAAAAAAATTTGATTTTCGACTAATTTTGAATGATTTCTAGGGGGAGCACGCCCAAATTTCATGTGTTTTGGGATGTCTAAGTTCAAAAAAGTCGTAGAAATTCATACATTCATAAAAAAAATAGCAAAAAAATCCGGGGTAAACTACGTGGTGTTAGCTAACTTCTCACCAGAGCGATTAAATAATTTCAAAAAATAAGTTAACATTTTAAGGGGAGCACAATAGGCGCCTATGTTATTTTTTTCACAAAAAATAGTACCACTTTTAGTGCTCCCCCTAGTTGAAGGCCTTAATCTTCACTGTTTTTCAAATAAATTAGTAGTTTAGAAAACTAGATTCAGAGTACTACAATTCTTGTTCTTGTTGTGTTTTAAAATTTTGAGTCGAACTATCTTCAATTTGTTATTGAAGTTCAGAGTTTGCTGATTTCAGGAAAAAAGTGGCATCTTAAACCCCCTTTTTGGTACCCCATCTTTGTGCACATACCCAAGTATATCATTGACAATCTTAGTCATATCATAGTGAGATCTATATCTCCTATAGACCTACATTTTTCATTATCAATCTCATCTCAACACTTTAGATATTCATTATATATTTTTATCCATTCAAAGTTCATATCAAAACTTTCATCCCATCTACCTCACTTTCAACTTTCAACATTTATGGTTTGAACTCGATCACAAAAACTAAAGGAACTATTAGATAGCTAAGAGGGGGGAATCAGTTAAGTCCAGTTATCCTACAGTCCTA
>BSBK01012396.1:0-58824 GCA_027943335.1 Chamaecyparis obtusa
TATATATATGTGTGTGTGTGTATTTGTGTGGTGTGTGTGTGTGTATGTGTCTATATATACATATACACCTATACACACACACACACGCACATATATATATATATATATTATTTTTATGTAAATATTAGAAAAATTTATGTGTGTGTGTGTGTGTGTGTGTGTGTTTAATCATAATTGTCATTAATTAATTACATAATAATGAAGAGACATATCCCATAAAGGAAAATGTCTCTTCTTGGCTCTTTCTAATATAAATGCAAGAGATTGTTGCATTTGGAAAATACATACAATCAGATAGTGCCATTACATTTGCAATGATCCTAAAATCTTAACATGGGATCAGAGCCAAGTTGGAATGTAAGAGAGTAGTTTGTTGATGGTGAATGTGTGATTGTCTCAAAAAATACAGTCTCAGTACGAAGACTGTATCTCATAAATGCACCATTGGATTTTGCTAAATTTTGAGTATGTTGGTGATAAACAAATTTAGAAGAATCTAATCAAAGTGATTGGAGTGAAAATATCTGGTTCAAAATTTTTGACCAACTGTGAATAATTCTAGTAATGTTTGAAAATGATGAAATCATTCTATAAATTTGCATGATATTTCTTATATGGTCTCAGCTTACAAAATGAAATAGTTGAAATTTATAAAAGAATGGAAGAACAAGATAATTTCATTCAAGGGAGAAATAACCTGATGCTTGTAAATGAATTGATGATTGAGAATATATGCAAAGGGAGTCTGACATTTAAAAAGTGGTCAAGAAGTTGATAAACTTGAGCTTCAGAGGGAGCAGATGGTTCATTCAATGTGTGAAAATATTGATTGAGACAAAGTTCACTATTGAAGGTGAAACACTTCTGAGGTAAACTTGATATAATTGATTATTATACTAATTGATCATGAATGTTTTTAATGGGCCTAGCCCCTATGTAAATCATGAGGAAGTGACGAATTCCAAATGATTATCACTTGTATTTGTAAAAGTTATTGGAGGGTGTTGATCTTACAATAACTTGATCTTCTATTCTAATATAGATCTTGTCATGGCTGAAATAGAGCATGATAGATGACATCTTATATTGTGATAAACATCTTGTGATGGTTGAAACAAATCATGATAGATGGAATCTTCTATTGTGATGGCTGAAATAGATCATAATAGATGACATCTTCTATTGTGATAGACATCTTGTGATGGCTGAAACAAATCATAATAGATGATGTGAATGTTCCTATGGTAAGTGCACATAACCTATGGACACACATTTAGTACTTGGTGGACATCATGCGACTTGATGTCAGTAGGCCATTACTCTAAGAAGTTGGTCAATATCACATGACTTGATATTCTACAGGCCAATGCTCTTGATATCTTGAGATGATATCTTTAAAAAAAATTTGAGTACTTGGTGGACATCATGTGACTTGATGTTGGTAGGCCATTACTCTAAGAACTTGATGAATATCATGCAACTTGATATTCTATAGGCCAATGCTTTTGATATCATGAGATGATATCTTTATAATTTTGTTGAGTACTTGGTGGACATCATGTGACTTAATGTTGGTAGGCCATTACTTTGAGAACTTGGTGAATATTGTGCGACTTGATATTCTGCAGGCCAATGCTCCTGATATCACGAGATGATATCTTTGTAAACTTTTGAGTACTTGGTGGACATCATGTGACTTGATGTTTGTAAGCCATTACTCTAAGTATTAGGAGAATATATTGCGACTTCATATTCTTAGACAAATACTCCCAATATCATGATATGATATTTATAAATCCATGAATTATGGTGAATATCATGATACATGATATTCCTAGTCAGTTCATATCCCTATCATCATAATAATGTGATATCAAAATAAAAATTGACAATTAATGTTGTGTTTCTCTTTTAGATTGATGGATTTTATCTTCCCTAACTAAGAGGGAGTATTGATGTTTTGTAGCTTCAATTGGATGTGACTTATACAATAGTGAAGTATTTTTGTAGATGGGTAAGAATGTTTTCAATGGTTTATGTAATCTTCCTATTTTCGTATCCACCCCTCTTTGTTGTAAGAAAAAAAGTAATAACAATAAACAAAGTACTACAAAAAAATTCAAAGCATGTATATTAAAGAAAATAGAGTATGCAATCAACATGATGCTACAACATACAGGGAAAATCTTTTTGATTAAAAAGAACTTGTAGATACAAATATTGTATGTTGTAGCATACAAGGAGATTTTGTTCTCAGAAAAACTAATCACTGAGTCATACCTGGAATTACATTTATAGGAAGGATTACTTTTAATAGTGAGAAAAGGTAGTTTAATTACTTGCAGTATACGACAAGTGACAATCAACTTTTGTGTAGACAATATAAATCATATCATATAAATCAAATTTCCTACAGTTGGTGATCAGAGATAGTAGGAGATTGAAGAAAGAAAATATATCTTATTTAATGTTGTAGACAAAATAAGATTTTCTTATAATCTTCTCGTAGTGACAAAGATTGCAGTGTATGGAAAGCACCAAGTTGATGTTGTACAGAGAGGATAAGAAAAAATCATATAGCTCAACAAAAATCATATAGTCAATGGTGGTAGGGGAGAAATTACAATTATCTCCAACACTCCTTAATTTCTACCATATATTCTTAAGTAGAACTTAAGTTACAATATACAAACCCCTATATTTTCTCTATGAATTTTGAACAACTCCTTTTCCAATGGTTTTGTGAATATATTTGCATATTGATCTTCTGATCTACAAAACTCCATACAAACTTGATTTCCATTTACCAATTCTTGAATGAAATGATACCTAGTATCAATATGCTTACTCTTCTTATGAAAAACATGATTTTTTGCTAATGCAATAGATGTTGTCACAATAAATCTGAGTGGGATCTTCCTATTCATGTAGCAACTAAGTCAATATCCTTCTCATCCACATAGTCTAACAAGTTGTTGTTACTGTAACATATTCTTCCTTAGTCGATGATAAAGTCACAATAGGATGCTTCTTTGATGCCCATGCTACTGCACTCGATCCAAAACTAAATACATACCCAGATGTGATTTTCTTGTCATCAACACTATTTGCAAAATAACTATTAGAATATATAGTCACTTTAAAATTTGAAACTGATGTATACAAAATACCAAAATTTTTTTTTTTCAGTAATATATCTTAAGATTCTTTTTCCAGTCTGTCAGTGAGTAATAATAGGAGACCCCATAAACCTAGATATTAATCTTACAAAAAACATTATATCCCTTGATGTTGTCAAATACATGAGACTTCCAACTAATCTCTTATATAAAGTCAGATCAATATTTGACCTATGATCTTTCTTACTAAGTTTTGTACTAGTTGCAATTGGTGTTGTAGCTGGCTTACTGTTCCACATCTTAAACCTTCTCAAAACATATTTATCATACTTAGTTTGACATATAAAAATACCGTCCTTAGATTGAGTAACTTCAATACCAAGAAAATACTTCATCAATCCTAAATCAGTCATATCAAACTTTATTTTCATGGCAATCTTAAAGTCATCTATAGAGAGATTTCTGGAAAAAATCAAATCATCAACATACAAGAAAACTATCAAAATTTTTCGTTCTTAATTTACCTTTGTATACAAGGTTAGCTCACTTGGACTCCTGTTGAATCCTCTTCTATTTAAGTATTCATCAATCCTAGGATAGCACACTCAGCGAGCTTGTTTCAATCCATATAATGTCGTACTTAACTTATAGACCTTATCTTCTTTTCCTTCAATCTCATATCCTAGAGGTTGTTTAACATAGATCTCTTCTTCCAAAAATCCATTAAAAAATGTAGAGTTTACATCCATTTGATGCATTTTCTATTTATTTTGTGCTACAATAGCTAAAACCATTCTCACTATGTCAAGTCTGGCTATAGGTGCAAAAGTTTCATTATAATCAATACCAGGATGTTGACTAAATCCATGAGCTACAAGTCTTTCTTTGTGTTTCTCAACCTCACCTTCAACATTTAACTTAGTCTTATAAATCTATTTAACACCTATATTATTTTCACCTCTAGGTAAATCTACAAGATTCCATGTTTTATTTCTCTCTATGGCATCAATCTCTTCAATCATGGATTTTATCCAAACGTCTTGTTTTATAGCTTCATCAAAGTTAACAGGATCATATGTAATTAATACAAAATTTGAAACTTGATTTAATTCTTTATTCTAATTATATAGCTCTCTTAAACTTCTAGTCTTCTGACCTTTGATTCTATTCCTTAATGATGCTAATGTGGTATATGATTCATTACTAACCTCTGATTCTATTGTATTATGTCCACCATGACTAGATGTCCTTCACCACACTCTTGAGTTATGGGCATTCTAAACTGCAATGGGGTAGTACTTGGAGATTGTGTTTCTGGAGTAGTCACTAGAGGTGTATGTTCTTGTGGAATCATTTCTTTATCTTGTATGGATTTCTCATTTGCATCATCATCTCCATGAGATAAAATAACTCCTTCTGCAATAGATTTATCTATGCTTCCATCCCAAGTCTCTTTTACCATGAACTCAACATCTCTACTGATAATAAACTTCTATGTGATGGGATTATAGAGTCTATATGCCTTAGAATCTTCACTATATCTAATATAAATACACTTATCACTCATATCATCTAACTTCCTTCTCATCTTTTTAGGTACATGTGCATAAGCCACACACTGAAAAATCCTCAAATGAGATATGCTGCAATACTCACCACTCCAAGCTTCTTGAGGAACATGGTACTTCACACTCTTAGTGGGACTCCTATTTAGGATATAGAGTGAACAAATAATTATTTCTCCCCAGTATTCATTTGATAGATGCTTCTCCTTCAACATACTTTGAGCCATACTCATAATGGTTTGATTCTTCCTTTCAGCTACTCATTTTTGTTGTGGAGTAAAGCGAGTAGTAAGATGTCTCTTGATTCCATGATTCTAACAAAACTCAATGAAATCATTTAGAATATATTCACTTCCTCTACCTGATCTTATAAATTTAATATATTTTCCACTCTCCTTTTCAACCATAATTTTAAACCATTTGAATATACCAAAAACTTCAGACTTTTGCTTCAAAAGATAAACCCAAGTCTTTCTACTATAATCATCTATAAAGGTTAAAAAATAAATCATACTAGTCAAATATGGTGTTTGCATTGGTCCACACAAATTTGTGTGTACAATCTCTAATGAATATTTTTCTCTATATGAAACTCTAGAAACAAATCTCTCGAGCTGTGATATTTTTCAAGTATGCAACTTTCACATGATTTTGTCAGTTGCTAAATACTATGCAACCCTTTCACCATCTACTTTTCTTCCAGAAAATCTAGACCACCAAAGTGTTAATGGCCATATCTCAAATGCCATAACCATGATTCATCTAAACTCTTAACTTTATAAGAATTCAAGGAGTTAGAAAGTTCATTTCTTATAGTGAGTGGAAACATTCTATTCTTAGTCATCTCTACTCTTACTATCAACTTCTTTCTTGGATACTTATCAATGATTGTACATACCTCATTTTTGAAGGACACTCTATACCTTTTCTCTATTAGTTGTCCAATGCTCAACAAATTGCATTTTAAACTATGTACATAATACACATCATCTATTTTTATTCTTTCACCACTCTTGGTATACACATAAATCACTCATTTGCCATTAACACTCACCTTGTTATCATTTCATGACTTTACCTCAGACTGAATACTGGTGTCTAAAGTGGAAAACAACTCTCTGTTTCCAGACATATGATTTCTACAACCATTGTCCAAAAACCAAACATCATTTGAAATTTCTTGGGTTACATGATTGATTAGAAACACATGTTTCTGATTATCTTCATATTCCTTTGTAATATGTGTAGACTGCTTATTGGCATCTGCTTGCTTCTTCCAACACTTATTAGCAAAATGACCATACTTTTTGCAATAAAAACACTATACTTTTGACTTATCATACCTTTGGTTTCCTTGTTTCTAGTTTCTACTATTACTCCCCCTCAAGTTAGAAGGGCTCCTTTGAAATTTCTCTTCATATTTTGAATTAGTTCTATTGTCTCTTTGAATAAAAGTTGCACCCCCTGTTCCATTGTTACTAAATCTTCCTCGGACTCTGCCTCTACCTCTCTTAATTTATAGTTGAGTTCTAAAAGCATTCTCTAATGGATTATTGATGCAGGAGCATCTTGGGTGTAAGAGCAATCTTGCATCACCCAAAAATATTTCTATTTTTGTATTCAATAAGGGCTATTTTGTGCAGAGCTGCTATTTATGGAAAGTTACTATTTTTGGTAATTTTTGTATGTGCTCAGAATGATTTGATTTCTTTCTTGGAGGTTCATTTTGGTCATATAAGTCTGCCAGTAAAGTTTCATTGCCAGATCAAGTGTATATTGGAAGATATTGAAGATTTTCGGTATTGGTAGCAGGGTACAGAAACTTTGAACTCAGTTTTGAAGGCTTTAGAGGCCTCGGATGAGGTTGAAAATTTGGGTGATAGGTGCTTGCGCTGGTCAAGCCTATAGAGCGCTTCGTGGCGTTTCCGAAATGGGGTTATAATAGCCAATCGGGTCAACTGGTGATGACTTATGGTGTTCAGAAGTTGGGTCACCTGAAATGGCGAAAAATAATTTTCTTCAAAATTTATGTTCGGGTTTCAGAGGTTATCTTGAGCCGACTATGATGTAATGAAATGTAAAATAAAATAATTCTAAGTTTGGTCGGCCTTATTGGCTAAAATTTTGGAACCTTCCCAGGCGGTGGAAAATTGCCTATATAAGGAAGGCTGTATTATTGTCTTAGGCAGTTCAGAATAGTTCTGGGTATTGATTCGAGGCTTTGTCCTACAGAATATTGTAAGGGAATGCCCACGTGGCTTTGCATATTGTAATTCTGAAAGTTTGTAATTCCACATTTGTGGAGATAATAAGAAGCCAATTTTTCTGTTCTTGCATATTATTGTTGTTGTTTCTCTTTTTCTGTTATGTGTTTGTGGTATTAAGGGGAGCACCCTTCATCAATTATCATCATATCTTGTCATCCTTGATTCATGTGCAATCAATGAACCAATCAGTTCATCGATATGCATTTTACTTATGTCCTTAAACTCTTCTACAGGCACAATTACAATCTCAAACTTCATTGGTAAACATCTAAGAACTTTCTCAATCAGTCTCTTATCTAAGAGATCATCACCATATTATCTTAATTGATTGACAATATTAATGACCCATGTCATGAAACCATCCACAATCTCATTGTCTTTCATCTTCAGATTCTCAAAATCTCTCCTCAAGTTTTGTAACTTAACATTCTTCACCTTGGATATAGGTAGAAGGTTTCAAGCATGTCCTACACCTTTTTTGAAGACTCTACACTAGACACCTTTAGGAATATAATCTCATTTAAGCCTTGGTGAATAACACCAAGAGCTTTAAATTATCCTTCTTTTGATTTTCCTTCAATAGATTTTGACCAGTATTTGATAGAGCCAATTCTACTACTTGATTAGGAGACTCTAGATATCCCTCAGTCACAAATCCCCAAAGACCATCAGCGCAAAGCAATGTTCTCATTCTAATAGATTAAGAATCATAGTTTTTCTCGGTCAGAATAGGAACTTGAAATTTGATTGAAAGTACTTAAAGCCATCTTAGTTCATATATTAGATAAGTGAGCTCTTCCCACAACAATAATAATTCACATTGAATCCTTAAGCTCTGATATAGATCTCAAATAAATAGAGTAATAATAATAAATAGAGTAATAATAATAAACAGAGTACTGCAAAAAAAATTAGAGCATGTATATGAAAGAAAACAAAGTATGCAATCAACAGTATGCTATAGCATACATGGAAAATCTTATTAATTAAAAATAACTTGTAGATACAAATATTGTATGCTACAACATACAAGGAGATTCTGTTCTCAGAAAAATAAATCACTGAGTCATACCCAAAAATACATTTATAGAAAGGATTACTTTTAATAGTGAGAAAAGGAAGTTTAATTACTAGCAGTATATGATAAGTAACAATCAGATTTTGTGCAGACAATATAAATCATATCATATAAATCAAATTTCCTATAGTCAGTGATCAGAGACAATAGGAGATTGAGGAGAAAAAAATATATCTTCTTTAATGTTGTAGACAAAATAAAATTTTCTTATAATCTCCTGGCAGTGACAAAGCTTGCAGTGTATGGCAAACACCAAGTTGATGTTGCATAGAGAGGATAAGACCAAATCATACAGATAAGCACAAATTAGATAGTCAGCGGTGGCAGGGGAGAAATTACAATTATCTCCAACATTTACTACATTAATAATGATTTTTTAATCCCCCTCCACATTAATTGATCAGATGCCTCTATCAACACAATGATTAAGGGTTTTATCTAGGGGCAAAGCTTTAGCTACATTGTTGGTCTCGCAACCCATGTATCCATACACTCCAAATATTACATTCCCAACATGATCTCTTATTATGCCCCCACAACTGGCCTCTCTGATGATTCATTTAGAAGCCTCGTCAAAATTAAATGTGAGCCTTCAATTTTCAAGTGGCATCCACTTGGCGTTCTTCCTGATAGCCCCTTTAGATATTATGTTGATTCTTGGTGATGTTAACCCATTCCATTTCAGTTGAATCATTTTATCCCATTCATTTATAAACTCAAATTTTAAATTGTATATTTTAGAGTTAATATCTTCACAAATCCGACCTTAGTACTGCTAATCACTCTTTCAACCTCAGTCTCCTTGCCTTCAAATATCCTCTTATTCTATTCCTTCTCTAAGTGTCATATTTTTTTGACCTCTTTCTTATTTATGAGCGATACCTATAATTCCAATTAAAGGTATTTTATTTTTATTTTTTTTCATTTAAAAATTTCTATGTCCAATCAGCTTCCTACATAAATACACTGTCTTCCCTATCCTCCAAGTATTTATTATGTTTGTAATTTTTATTTTCTTTTATTATGTTACTTAAGTGTTAACCTTCCCATAGACACCTACATCTTTATATTCTCTACACTTTTTAAATAAGTTACATTTACTTTGCATAGGTGTGGAGATGCTATTGCATCAAAAAAATTACATGGAAGATTAATAGTTCAAAAATATTCATCAACAAAAAAAAAATATACAAAAAATTACCCATGTAAGAAAATGATGTGTTAGTTTTAACAAAAAATATTCATATTAAAAGTAAATAAATATATATATATATTAGAACACAATGTATACTAAAATTATAATAAACATCATTAGTTTCAAATAATATGATTTGTGTATGATGAAATCATATATTTCATTTTAACAATTTAGTATGAATTTATTTTAATAGCTATAAAGCTGAAAAGATTGTTCCCAACATGAACCAATAATAAGATTGACCAAATTTGAGCATGGTAGCACTTGAAGATAATACCTCTCATCAACTATCCTTCAACAATGAGAAATGTTTAAAGATATTCTTTCTTCATAATAAACCTTTTACTAGAGAGAAAACCATGTACAACATTATAATAATATTAGTAAAAATGTTAATGGTGTTTTTTATATTTAACCCACATTTAAAATTATAGAGGTATCACTTGTGTTAAGATCTTTAGGTTTTAATGTTACAACAATCTTGAAGTTCTTGTGATGCCTAAACCTACCCATTGATTTTCTTTATCAACACACAAGCTATCTAACAAAACATACATAGGATCTCCCATGTTTGCAAGGTTACATGACTCTATTATTTCTTAGATGGAAATCAATGAGATTCTTACTTTACTAATTGTTCATATGAAGCAATCACTTGAGAGAAGTGTACCCTTCGGTATTGAATTGTTCATTATAATTGTTAACCTAATTTTTATATGCATACAAATTTGGCTAATATCTATTCCAAGGGTTCTATTTTTATCTTGCCAAGCATCCCTAAAAATTTCATGAATTTATGTCTGGTTTCCTGGCCTCTGTAATTTGTTTTATCCCCTGGTCTGTAAGTCTAAAAGTTCAAAAAACTAGCTATTGCCAAGAAAACCCTACCAAACCCTAGGCCAATTTCTATTTTCATGTTACTTTATCAGCCACTTAAGTTCTTCAATATCCACGTGCACTTTTATTTTCCCTTCGGTCGCCAAATCGTTAAGTTCTTTGGTGGTTACTTTTCCTTTCAGCGAACTCGTGACTGCAGTGGTCCTCTTAGTCACGTAATATTATGCAGTTAAGTCTCAGCAGTTAGCAACTCAGTGAATGGTTACCCTTTCTTCAGTTGCGTAGTCGCTAAATGTTTCATGGTCTTAGTATGTGGGGTTAAATTTTGGCAAGATCTGATGGTCATCATCATTTCATTGGGTGAAGATGCGAACAATTTAAGATCACAGTATAGCAAGGGCCATCGATCTTCCTTTTCCTCCAGTGCAGTATTTTGTCAGTGGGACCAATGCCACCTCATCTGATTTGGTGACTTCTAATTTGTCGATGGTTGGTGATTTGGCTATTTGTCAGTGGGCCCTTTCCTTTCAGCATTTTAAGCTTGAGTTTCATCATGAGATCATTATTACACTGAGGACTCAAGATGCAACCTATTTAATCTAGCAGTACAACAACAACCATGGATTCTCTTCATCGCCCAGACCTCTGATAGTTGGGCCATTGTCAGGAAAATGTGCTACGTGTATCCGAGCGGGCAGCATTTGATTGGTTGGTGAGAGTACAATGTGGATTTTGACAACGGGCTCATGGGGTCAGCTTTCTTCAAAGCATTTAAGACCCATTTTGATCTTGCGGTCATCGCTATACCATTTGGTCAAGATGCTCGGTCGTTTAGCATCGTGGTATAGTGACAGTCATTCGATGGTGTTCTCAAGAACGTGGGTCTAAGGTCTCCCCTGACGTGCTAATTTTTTGGTTCATGATTGGTTGTCATGTACTAATAAGGATTCGTCAAAGGATTTGATGTGTCGTGGGGTCCCAGTTTTAAAAGGATCAACGGCTAGTTGTGTGATCGAAAGGAATATTCAGCACTCATGCGATCATGCACCCATTGTTTGATCAGAATCTTGGTTACAGTAGGTTCATTGTCAGAAAGCTATCGATGTGTTGCTAATGAGGCAGTTAGAGTGAATAAAAGATTGACGTGTGGCAGTTCTGGGCCCAGGGGTAAAGGGTATTCCATGATTTACCAACTAAAGGGTTATCTCTTGTTCGCCAAACTTAACCAGGGTTAGCTAAAGTATTAAACAATTCAGTGACCAAAGGGAAATGGAACCCAAGGTAAATACCAGGTTAGTTTTGGAGTCAAGTGTTGACCTAGGGTAAAAAGGAAGATGTGACGATCGCATTTTAAATTTGGATTAAAGTTTGAATGCCAACCATCGATAGGGATTTTTAGCACCACCTGTGACCATTTTATCAATTTTTTAATTTAAATATCTCACACTATCAGATTTTAGCATTCACGGCGAGCCCAAGTTGCAGAAAGGTAGATGGATCATGGTGGTTGGAATTTTTACAGATGGAAGCATGGAATGAACAAGCAAAAATAGATATCTGATCGGATGGGATATTTTCATGTGCATTTATGGCCAAATTTGTTACAATTAGGGCTTGATTATTATATGCAGATCAATGGAACCCTAATTAGGTTTTGACTCTGACCTGTGTGCCAAAGGGAAATGTATATAATTAATTTTTGGAGCTTTATAGCTCAAGAGAGTTCACATTTTGTAAAGAAGAAAAGGCTATTTTCTTAGAAGGCTACCTATGGCATTTTTTGTCCTTTGGTTTTTCTACATTCTGTAACCTCCCATTGATAATTTAGAGATTGAAGATATTTTGTGACATTTCTAATGTCCCTATGCCATCTTGTCTGAGTTATCTCTTAATGAATTCAGTATTTAGATGTTTCTCAATGATATCTTAAGGTTCTTGATCCTTCTTTCTTTTTCCAATTCATGCGTATTCTTGTGGATGATTTGATATGAATGCTTTTGTGGGTATACTTCAACCCCTTAACTATCTTGTCTCATTCCTATACCTAGTTATAGAGGTGAATGTTTGTTTGCAGGTCATAGATTGTTGTCTAATTCCAAAGGGTGTTATTGTTTGTGAAAGAATCTCTCTTTCCCTAAACAACCTCTTTCTATTGCAGACCCTTCTATGAAATACTTATGCAAGCCTATTTAGTGAGTTGTGATCTCCTAGACCTGAGTTGCTCATTATTTTCAACCTCTATACTAAGATCCAAACCCTAATTTTGGTGTATCACCTAGTAGGATAGTTTGCTTTCAGTCATTTCCCTTCATGCATTCCTTCTACCCCTTTCCCTCAAAATTTTATTTTTCATGTCCAAAAGAAAATTAAGATAATTATCCAAGAGGAACCAGCCTAGAACCTAGAGGTCTCATCTCAGTTAGCATAGGTCACACACCTGAAGATGATTCTCATGTTATACTAAGTTATCAAGACTAAGAGAGCTTGAAACAAGGGTGCAAACTTAGTGTATAACAATTCTTGCACATCTGGTGGGACTACAAAAAGAAGCTCATTGTTTGAAAGATATGCGATATCTGATATACAAATTGCATAAAATAGGCTTTTAGAAGTCATTCTATCAAGTATATCTAGTGACTCCATTGATTTCAAAGATCCAGGCCAACCTTGTTTAAGGTTTATGAGAAAGATTGAGACTAGAAGCTCAAAGCCCACTAAATTTTTAGAGTTGCCCTCAAAAAGAAGTCATAAAGGTAGGTCAACTCAAAGAACATCCCCTGCAAGGAGAGTCCAGTCTACACCACCTGATGCTTTAGAAAGGAGACCTTTCCTCTTTCATTCTAGAAGAAGAGGAAGATCTCTAACCAGAGATCTAGAAGAAGATTCAAATCAAGCAGTAAATACCACTCATATAGTTGTAAATCTTCAAGTTTCAGCTCCTACAATGGCTAGGCAGTTTGCTTTTGCACCATTCAACCAAGGCAGCCCATTGACCTTTGCAGTGCATACTGATGTACCCTTGGTGGGACTAAAGAGTCTACCTAATTTCATAGGTGAAGGGCAGACAACTACTTTTGAACACATAAGAGATGTGACCACCATCTACAGCATTCACAACATTACTCAAGAAGATGTGGCCACAAAATTATTAGCAGTCTCTCTCAAAGGTAAGGCTCTTGAATGGTTTAGAACTCTAGCTATTGGTTCTATTAATTCTTGGGATGGATTAGGAGATGCATTAAGTAGGCATTTTGAGGATAAATTAGATAACTTGTCTCTGGTTGAATAGTTAACAACCATTAAGAGAGACCCTCAAGAACAAATGACAGATTACAATAGTAGATTCCTCAAAACATGGAATAGAATCCCAGTCTCAGTAAGACCATTAGCTGACCATGCTTTTCTATACTACTTGCAAATCCTAAATGGTCAAATCTTTGTCATGATCCAATCCATGGGAGGTACTTCTTTACCCCAAGCTTTTGACATAGCTATCAGGGCTGAAAATTGTTTGATCCAAGTAGGCATGATACAAAGAAGGCCACCAATGCCCATTTTTCCTTTCCTTCAACCCATTGCACCTGCCCAAGTACCCCTATTTACCCCTATTCCCACCATAGCAGAACCTCAAGCTAGTACTAGTGGTCAAGAGCTAAGGATAGGTTTCTCTCCAGACCTGCAAGAAATAAAGAATTGCCAATAGAGCAGTCAACAAGAAATGACAAATTTTTTGCAGACTTTGACTAAAGAAGTGACAAATCTAAAGAGGCAAGGTCAAGGAATCTGACCACCCTTTCAGCCTCAAGGCCAAGGTCCTAATCAACAATATCAAAATCAAGGACAACCTTATCAGCAAAATAGGCCACCATACCAAGGAGGTTATCAAGGACAAAGACAAAATTTCAATCAGAGACCATTCCAACCATATAACCCTCCACCTCTCAATTCTACAAATCCAGTGAGGGATATGGTTCCTAGTCAAAATAATATGGCCATGGAAAATGAATGGTTCTTTCCTTGTAATCAGGCTCAAAATTAGGCTACATGTTCAAATGGATGGAAGAACCAAGCTCTAATGGTTCAAAATGCCTCATAAGCTCAATTGGAGGCTTCATCCAGTGGGTCAATTCCTCAGCAGGAACCACAAGGAAATGAGACTACTTTTTTCAATTGGGAGCAGCCAAACTTCAATAGAGTCAATGACGAAGTTGCTTTTGTTGCTTATACAAGAGTAAAGAGAAGAGCTCAAGACATGGAGGGAGTAGATCCCAGTGCCAAAGCCACTACATCAACAGAACCAGTGCAACAAGCTAATCCCATCACACCTAAGGAGGTTCCTGTCATCACAAGCAAAGAAGGCCAAATTCCAAAAGAGGTGGAGCCCATCATAGTAAAGGCACAATAGAGAGTAGAGACTATGACACCTTTTAATATTGTAGACAAGATGAAGAAGGTGAATGTCACCATGTCCATGTGGGACTCTTTGGCTCTTCTAGGATAGCCTGAAATTTTGAAGAAAGCTATGACAGAGGCATCAACTCCTCAACCTACAAAAGAAGCTGCAAAGCCAGTGTTGGTTAACACTGATCAAGAAAAGGAGTCTCCAAGAAGCAACTCCAAAGGTAATGCCACACAAGGTAGGAATTCAAAGCCACCTCCCTTTTATGTATCTTTAATCATTGGAAAATCTTTAGTGCATAATTGCATGGTAGATAGTGGAGCTACTAGCACTGTAATGCCCAAGAAAGTAGTTGACCAATTAGGGATAAAATATGAGCCCTTTCAAAAGAAGGTTACACAACTTGATGGGTCCTCAGTTAGCACTATAGGTGTAGCCAGGGATATCAGTCTGATCCTACATGCTAGTCCTAATTTCTCCATCCACCTTGATATATACATCATAGATCTCCATGCATTATTTTCTATATGTCTTTCAAGGGAGTTTACAGCCAAGATAGGAGGCTACCTATCTTCTGACTGGTCTCACATGCTATTTCATACAAGATATGGTACCAAGGTCACCATTAAATCAGAACCATTGGCAGCACACCATATAGAACCATATGTGTCCAATACCATCAATGTAAACTACCCTATATTTGATGACAGTGACTTCCAAACCATTAGTGAAGCAAGCACAAAGATAGAAAGTATCCTTGATATTTTTCTAGATGAAAGAGCTTCAGATGCCCAAGAAAATCTTGTTTGGGATTTTGGTTTGGGAAGTTATTTAATACAAGAAAGTGGAGTTGTAGAACCAAGCCTTCTCAAAGAATATACTAATTCAGAGGATCGGAGCAATCAAGTTTGGGAGCTATTTTTTGATGGAGCTAGAGGTAGACATGGTTCTAGTGGTGGTGCTATGTTAGTGTCCCCAAAAGGAGAAAGGTATTACACTACCTTTAGATTTAGTTTCTCCTGCACTAGCAATACTGTAGAATATGAAAGTCTAGTCAATGGACTAGAATGGGCTAGAAAAAGAGGGCTTAAGGCGCTAAAAGCTTATGGTGATAGTGAGTTAGTTGTCATCCAAGTGAGAGGCATAAGTGCAACCAAGAATGATACCTTGAAAGCATACAAACATAGAGTTTGGAATGCAATTGAAGACTTTTGTGTTTTCAATATTGTTGCTATCCCTAGGAAGCTAAATCAAAATGTAGATAGATTAGTACTATTGGATCTAAGTATGATATCCCAGATAGCATTTCAAAAGAAGTAGATCAATAGCATGTCAAAGTGATTATCAGACCCTCTATTCCTGACAATGATGTCAATTGGCAAGTGTTTGATAATGATGAATAAATTTTACAATTCTTGTTTGAAGAAGATGTTTTTTCAAGGCATAATCAAGAGAGATTATCACAAAACTATGGTGATCAGGTAATACAAATGAAGTCCAACAAGATGCCTAGAGGTCTTGTTACATTAGAGACTATCTTCAACAAGGATGATGAAGTTAAGAGAGGCAAAGATGGCCTGGGAGTTCAACAAGAACATTGTGTTGAATTAGAGCTGGAACTAGGTAAGAGCTTACAATTTGGAAAAGTGAACACTGAATTGGAAAACCAAGCTTACACTCAATTATTCAAATAATTTAGTGATGTTTTTGCATGGCAATATGGAGACCTTAAAGGTTTTGATCCATCCCTTTCTCACCATACCATTGAGTTAGAACCTAATGCCAAACTGGTGAGGCAAAAGAAAAGGCTTGTTAATCCCAAGCTTGAGCCACTTATGCATAAAGAAGTACTCAAACTAATAGAAAGTGGTATCATCTACCCCATTAAGCATACTAGTTGGGTTTCCAACCTTGTTCCTATCAGGAAAAAGAATGGGGAGCTGAGGTTATGTGTTGACTTTAGGAATCTTAACAAGGCCTCTCTAAAAGACCACCATCCACTGCCCTCCATGGAACAAATCTTACAATGTGTCTCTGGATCTGAGAGATTTTCATTATTGGATGGCTATTCAGGATACAATCAGATCCTAGTTAATGAAGAGGGTCAATATAAGACTGCATTTACAACCAAGTGGGGAACCATGGATTATCAAAAGATGCCCTTTGGTTTGTCAAATGCAGGAGCTACATTTCAAAAGGAAATGGATATGGCCTTTAAGAGCCTAATGTACAAGTTTGTACTGGTCTACTTGGATGATATAACTATTTATTCCAAGCATGTAGTAGACCACATCAAACACTTGAGGCAAATCTTTGAAAGGTGTAGAGAATTTGGGATATCTCTTAATCCCAAGAAATGTGTGTTTGCAGTTCATGAAGGAAAATTGTTGGGATATGTAGTATCCAAAGAAGGAATTACAATGGATCCTAACAGAATTGCAGCCATCCTAGAATTACCATTTCCACATCATAAGAAAGGTCTCTAATCTTTCATAGGAAAGATTAATTTTGTTAGGTGTTTCTTGCCTAATATTGTAGATTTACTAAAGCCTTTGACAGCCATGTTAAAGAAGAGTTCAACTTTCAGCTAGACCAAGGAAGGGAAAACCAATTTCCAGGCTATCAAAGAGGCCCTAATAGAAGCTCCTACCCTATTAAACCCAAATTTTAGTAAGGATTTTATCCTTTATGCTTATGGAGGTCATGATGCTATATTTGCAATATTGACTCAAGAAAATTCAGATGGGTTGGAGTAGCCTATTGCTTTCTTTAGCAAAGGTTTAGAGGAGTATGAACAAAGATACTCTTTTGTAGAGAAACATGTACTTGCTATGGTGAAGAGCCCTAAAAAGTTTAGATATCTATTAATCCTTAGAAAGGTACACTTGAAGGTTACTCATCCAAGTATCAAAGAATTTTTGCTTTCCAAGGACCTTAATGAGAAAAGAGCTGGTTGGATCACCAAGGTGATGGAATATGACATTGATATTCAAACTACCAAGCTGGTTAGATGAAGAGGTCTTTGTGAACATTTGGCAGGGGGTGAAAGTTTGAAGAAATCAAAGCAAATGGATGCATCTTTGGTTGTGCATTCTATAGAAGAACATACTAAGGCAACAAGCTGCTTGCCTAATATGATCAATTATTTGAAGATAGGACAATGTCCTATAGGTTTGGAGTCAGCAAAAAGAAGCTATTATAGTTTACAATATGTTCCTTTTGTGCTGATAAATGAAGTTCTTTTCAGAAAGGATCACAGTGGTGTCCTTTTAAGATGCATAGATTCAGAAAAGATAGCTGATGTCTTATTTGAATTTCATGGTGGACCTTCTAGAGGTCACTTTTCTCCTAGGACTACTGCTTTTAAAGTCATGAGGGTTGGATATTATTGGCCATCTATCTTCAAAGATAGCCATGAGTATATGAGAAAATGCATCAAGTGTGCCATGTTTGCAGGAAAAGAAAGGCTTGCAGCCTTGCCTCTATAGCCAGTCAAAACAGAGAAACCTTTCATGAAGTGGGGCATATATTTCATTGAAATGATCAATCCTCCATCTAGTGCAGGCCATAAATAGATAATCACTACAATAGATTATTTCACTAGGTGGATAGAAGCAATTGCATTAAAAGGAGCCAATGAGAGTGCTATCCTAAGCTTTTATGATGATATAGTTCATAGGTTTGGCACTCCTAATTCCATCATATCAAATAATGCATTAGCATTCATAGGCCTCAAGGTCTTAGAGTGGGCAGTCAAAAATGGCATCTATTTGAATACCAGTTCCAATTACTACCCCCAAGGCAATGGCTTGGCAGAATCCACCAACAAGAACTTGATTAGGATAATCAAGAAGACTCTTCAATAAAATCAGAGAGATTGGCATACTAAGCTCAGGTCTGTAGTGTGGTTAGACAAAATTACCCTAAAGAAAATCATTGGTAATTCTGCTTATGTGCTAGTGTACGGTAGAGAGGCTAAGTTGTCCATTTCAATTGAATTACTAGCTCTAGACTTGGCCACTCAATATGTCCTATTTGAAGAGGAGGACCCCTTGTAGATAAGTTATGCTCAGTTGATGGAGTTGGAGGAAATCAAAGATAACTCCATGAAGGACATGGAATTCCATCAAGATCAAACAAAGAGAAATTTTGATAAAAGACCCAGGGTCAGAAGCTTTAAAGTTGGGGATGTGGTCCTCAAGTGGGATGAATTCAGATCCAGACCTAGCAGACATGCAGAATTTGATTCATTCTGGGGTGGACCATTTGTTATAATAGAGTGCAAGGGATCTAATGCTTTTCAACTATTAACTCTTGAAGGGGTTTCTTTGCCAATATCAGTCAATGGTTTCCATTTGAAGCCCTCTTTGAGGTCAATCCCTCTCTGTAAATTCTTGTAAATATGTGTTTTCCTTCTTTCTTTCCTTTTTTTCCTAGGTTAGTTTCCTATTTTTCCAAGAAGTGCCTGTGCACAAGTTCTATCCCTCTATCGAAGTTTTTTGCTCAAATAATGACCCCATGCCCAATGGATATGTCAAGGCCACTGATCCAATGTCTAGTAGGCTGACATCTAGAAAAAATCACCAAAATGTTACCCTAATTTTTATATGCATACAAAATTGGCTAATATCTATTCCAGGGGCTCTATTTTTACCTTGCCAAGCATCCCTGAAAATTTCATGAATTTATGTCTGGTTTCCTGGCCTCTGCAATTTGTTTTATCCCCTGGTCTACAGGTCTAAAAGTTCAAAAAACTAGCCATTGCAAAGAAAACCCTACCAAACCCTAGGCCAATTTCTATTTTCATGTTACTTTATTGGCCACTTAAGTTCTTCAATATCCATGTGCACTTTTATTTTCCCTTTGGTCCCCAAATCGCTAAGTTCTCCGATGGTTACTTTTCCTTTCAGCGAATTGGTGACTACAGTGGTCCTCTTAGTCACGTAATATTTGGCGGTTAAGTCTCAGTTGTTAGCGACTCAGCAAACGGTTACCCTTTCTTCAGTCGCATAGTCACTAAATGTTTGGCGGTCTTAGTATGTGGGGTTAAATTTCGGCAAGATCTGATGATCATCATCATTTCATTAGGCGAAGATGTAAACAATTTAAGATCACGGTATAGTGAGGGCCATCGATCTTCCTTTTCCTCCAGCACAGTATTTTGTCAGTGGGACTGATGCAACCTCATCCGATTTGGTGGCTTTTGATTTGTCAGCAGCTGGTGATTTAGCTATTTGTCAGTGGGCCCTTTCCCTTCGGTGTTTTAAGCTTCAGTTTCATCATGCGGTTGTCGTTACACCGAGGACTCAAGATGCGACCTGTTTAATCTGATGGTACAATGACAACCGTGGATTCTCTTCATCGCCTAGACCTCTCATAGTGGGGCCATTGTCAGGAAAATGTGCTACGTGTATCCGAGGGGATGACGTTTGATTGGTTGGTGAGAGTACAATGTGGAGTTTGTTAGCGGGCTCATGGGGTTAGCTTTCTTCAAAGCATTTAATGCCCGGTTTGATCTTTCAGTCGTCGTTATACCGTTTGGTCAAGATTCTCGATCGTTTACCATTATGATATAGCGACAGTCGTTTGATGGTGTTCTCAGCGACGTGGGTCCAAGGTCTCCCCTGATGTGCTAATTTGGTGATTGATGATTGGTTGTTGTGTGCTGATAAGGATTCGTCAGAGGATCTGATGTGTCATGGGGTCCCAATTTTAAAAGGATCAACAGCTAGTCACGTGATCACAAGGAATATTTGGCGCTCATGTGATCATGTGCCCGTTGTTTGATCAGAATCTTGGTTACAGTAGGTTCATTGTCAGAAAGCTGCCGATGTGTTGCTGATGAGGCAGTTGGAGCGAATAAAAGATTAACATGTGGCAGTTCTAGGCCCAGGGGTAAAGGGTATTCCGTGATTTATCGACTAAAGGGTTATCTCTTGTTCACCAGACTTAACCAGTGTCAGCTAAAGTATTAAACGATTCAGCGACCAAAGGGAAAAGGAACCCAAGGTAAATACTGGGTTAGTTTTGCAGTCAAGTGCTGAGCCGGGGTAAAAAGGAAGATCTGATGGTCGCATTTTAAAGTTGGATTAAAGTTTGAATGCCAATAGTTGATAGGGATTTTTAGCGCCACCTATGACTGTTTTATCAATTTTTTAAATTTAAATATCTCACAATAACAGATTTTAGCATTCATGGCGAGCCCAAGTTGCAGAAAGGTAGATGGATCATGGTGGTTGGAATTTTTACAGATGGAAGCATGGAATGAACAAGAAAACATAGATATCTGATCGGCCTGGATATTTTCATGTGCATTTATGGCCAAATTTGATATAATTAGGGCTTGATTATTATATGCAGATCAATGGAACCCTAATTAGGTTTTGACTCCAACTTGTGTGCCAAAGGGAGATGTATATAATTAATTTTTGGAGCTTTATAGCTCAAGAGAGTTCACATTTTGTAAAGAAGAAAAGGCTATTTTCTTAGAAGGCTACCTGTGACATTTTTTGTCCTCTAGTTTTTCTACATTCTGTAACCTCCCATTGATAATTCAGAGATTGAAGATATTTTTTGACATTTATCATGTCCCTATGCCTTCTTGTGTGAGTTATCTCTTAATGAATTTAGTATTTAGATGTTTCTCAATGATATCTTAGGGTTCTTGATCCTTCTTTCTTTCTGTAATTCATGCGTATTCTTGTGGATGATTTGATGTGAATACTTTTGTGGGTATACTTCAACCCCTTAACTATCTTGTCTCATTCCTATACCTAGTTGCAGAGGTAAATGTTTGCTTGCAAGTCATATATTGTTGTCTAATTCCAAAGGGTGATATTGTTTGTGAAAGAATCTCTCTTTCCTTGAATAGCCTCTTTCTATTGTAGACCCTTCTATGAAATACTTATGCAAGCCTATTTAGTGAGTTTTGATCTCCTAGACCTAAGTTGTTCATTATTTTCATCCTCTATACTAAGATCCAAACCCTAATTTTGGTGTATCGCCTAGTAGGATAGTTTGCTTTCAGTCATTTCCCTTCATGCATTCCTTCTACCCCTTTCCCTCAAAATTTTATTTTTCATGTCCAGAAGAAAATTAAGTTGATTATCCAAGAGGAACCAACCTAGAACCTGGAGGTCTCATCTCAGTTAGCATAGGTCCCACACTTGGATATGATTCCCATGTTATAGTAAGTTATCAAGACTAAGAGAGCTTGAAACAAGGGTGCAAACTTAGTGTATAACTATAACATCATTATCTCTAATTGTATCTCGATAGTTTCCTTCATCCATAGCATAAGACTCAAATAGTCTACTATTCTAGAGTTGTCAATAGTGCAAATGAAGAAATATTTTTCAAGAAACTGAATAATTTTAGGAAATAATACATTGATCTAAATATGAGGAATAGTGGATCATTTTCTACTCAATATAGATTTTTCTTTCAAGCTTGATTGGCCAAATGTTTATTTAGCTTACCTTTCTATTTCTCCAACAACCTAGTCAGTAGAAAATAATACATTGATCTGAATATAAGGAATATTACAAACCATTTCCTATCCAATATAGATTTTTCTTTTCAAGCTTGATTGGCCAAATATTCATTTAGCTTACCTTTTTATTTTTCTAACAATGTAGTCAGTTAGATAATAATACATTGATCTGAATATGAGGAATAGTACAAACCATTGTCTACTCAACACAGATTTTTCTTTTCAAGCTTGATTGGCCAAAAGTTTATTTAGCTTACATTTTTATTTATTCAACAACCTAGTGAGTTAGAAAATAATACATTGATCTGAATATGAGGAATATTACAAACCATTATCTACTCAATCTAGATTTTTCTTTTCAAGCTTGATTGGCCAAAAGTTTATTTAGCTTAGCTTTTTTATTTCTCAAATAACCTAGTCAATTAGAAAATAATACATTGCTCTAAATATAAGCAATAGTACTGAGCATTGTCTACTCAACCTAGTCAACAAGAACATATATAACTAGCAGTCGCATGCTTTTTTGCATGCAATGGTTAGCTGATAGGAGTGTTGATTTTACAGATAACCAAATATTTGGGTTTTGGCTATGCAGGAGCCAAAAGCCAAAATGCATCTGACTAGACAATTTTTTTGTATTTTTAAAATAAATTAAAATTTCTAAAAGCATTGTACTGTAATTTTTAAATTAATTAATAAATAATCAAGTGCATTTAGGCCTGAGATGCATTATTTTAACCTAGTTGTACATGTAAAGAATAACTCTTAAAGGTTTTTAGAATAACGTATGTGTTGGAAATTGTATTGCAAAAGAGAAAACTATTAAAGGGAAATTCAAAGAACAAGAACAAACAATAATGAAAGCTATGAAGGGTTGTTTTTGAAATATTTCTGAGATTAAAGTACATCTAAAATCTTTCTAAATTTATCAGTTAAAGAAAACTAAAAGAAAATTTCTAAGATGTTCTGCAAATATGTTCAATTTATCACCATTAATATTTTGTAGGCATCCATTTATTTTGTAGTCATCCATTTTAATTTTTCTGAAGCTATAAACCTTTTCCTTCAAAATTTATCTCCTAGAGACCATAAAAAATAAAATAATTGTCTTATTCTGCAAATATTTATTTATCACAAATACTATTATGTATAGTTATAACAAGTACACATGCCATAAGTTTTTGGAAGCTAAAACTTCCCTTGTTGCACACAATCGAACATCTGGTTATTAAAAATGGGCTTCACAAAACTAATTTTAATATCCTACCAAAAAATATAGCTAAACAATCTAAACTTATTCTAAATTTAAATGTTAAAGAGAACAATTAATAAAAAAATCAAAGACCTCCTCCAAATATTTTTCATTTATCGCCATTACAATTTTGTAATACTCCAATAATTTTAAATTTGTGAAGCTAAAAGCTTTCCCCGCTACTTACTAATAAAGAATCTAACAAAAAATGCAAAATGCACACGCCCTATTTTTCACTTTTGTGTGTAGAAGAGTCCCCATTCAGAGATGGGGAAATGTTGCTTTTGTTCATCCACGCCCAGATGGATCTATCTATCCATGCAGAAAATCGATGTTGGGGTTGCAGGATTCAAACCTTAGCCATTCACCATTTTCTATAATACTCTTACCACCATGCAAAGCATTATTCGATTTGTAGCACCAGTTGAGCTTCATAATCATGTTATGCATCACCTCCAACATTCATGCAAAGCTCATAAAAAATAAATCTGTTGTAAATTTATTGTAACTCTAATGACATAGAAAGTTATGGTGTAGAAAGTTACTAAAAACATTATAGATGTTTCTTATAATTTAATATGGGAACTATAGTTAATAAGAAACATCTTATAACAATATTTAAATATAAAATATCTTTTAATGATATCATGTCATTGATTATAATAAATTTTCATAACTATTTACAATTCTATTCAAATCCAAGTTACCAAAAAAAATAACAGCTAGAAATAAAAAATAAAATACAGTTAATCATTTAAAGAATCTCTTAATAAATTATTATAATTTCCAACTAATTTAAAAAGCGCTAGAGAATTTTAAGAAAAAATAAAAGGAAAGTTTCTATAAAAATCTAAATGTTTTCCATTGCCTGAATAGAAAAATCTTCCAGGAAGAGGGCTGACAACTTTCCGGGAGGAAAAAGTCATTTCCGCCACATAAAGCCTATCAGCTTACTTAATCAATATAATCATTTTTATGTAAATTTATTAGAAAGGAAAAGAAACTCAAACTAATATAAAGATCAATTAATTTTTTCTTCAAATATTATATCTTATATAAATTTTGAGTAAAAATTCTTACAAGTACTTGATTACAAATTCTTTTTTAAGAATTCTCACAACTAATTAATCACAGATTCTATTTTAAGATTTGAAGATAAACTGTGTATAAATATATAGTTCATATTTCAACCAGTTAACCAGAAAATATATTTCTAAAAAATGCCACTTCAACTTTCAACCAATTAAACTGAAAATATATTTCTAAAAAATGCCTTCAATTGTTGAAGTGGCATGCATTCGATATAAGGGTCGATTACGAGTTCCACACATTTAACCTGGAAATTATGACTCAATCGGTCAACAGATGCAAATCCTACTAAATTTAGTTGTAAGACTGCATCTCAATCATCAGGATCAAATACAAATCTTACTAAATTTAACAAACCACACCAGATAAATATCCGAACTCAAATCCTATACAAAGCACAACGAGAGGCACGCAAAACAGTGTGTTTATTCATGGTAATCATCATGGTTGGATATCACACATTATCAGCACTGCTTAAACCTAAGGAAGAGATTAATTATTTTTAAGTACCATCCATGGATAGAGATTATCGCATCCAACTCGATTTAAGCAAAAATAATATGTATCTTTCGCAAAGTATATTTTAAATGGAACTATTCTTCTATTATGAGTCAACTTACAAATATACACAAATTTAAGTGTGCTCATAATTAGATATTTTTCTATAAATATTTTTGTCTAGTTTGATCCAGTCGGCCAAAACCTCCTCGCTTTTCTTTCAATGGATTGAGCAGGAGTTGGAGATTCCAATTTGAAAGTCAAGCTTATCGGTCATAATTTCATTTACAAGTGTGTTTTTGGGTGTTTGTGGCAATGATCAAGCATGTCCAATCTTCCACAACGCGGGAATTGTGAGTTTAAATTTAGTTTCGTTTATGTGCCACACAGCTAACTGCGAGTAACTGTCAACTGTAGCGTTTAGCAGGATTGCTTAGAAAAACATAAACAGACACTGGGAAAAGTAACGGAGTAAATCGGTCCACCATCCATCTAAGCGCGGTCAGCACTTAGTGTGTGCTGGTTAAACTCAGTCATTTTGGTCACAAAAAAAAGCTATTAGGATTTAAGTTTCATTGATGGCACACTTAATATTCTTTGCTTTAGATGCATAAGATGCTTACATCAAAGTTATTTTGAGGTGAAAATGGTTTTACAATAAAATTTTGATGAATAAAGGTCTTTTCTATTAAAAAAAATACTAAAGTACAATATTCACAAAAGGGGGTTGGGGAAAAAGTCACCCTGTAGAAGTTACTCCGCACCTAGATCAGAACCATACAATTATTCATAAAAAATATATATAAAAAGAGAAACTCTCAAGCTGCAAGGGAAGAGGGGAGGAGGATCCCTGTCATTAGGATTGCCCCAAACATTGGGCCTTGGGGTCTGGTCAAGAATCGACTAGCCATCATCTTTTTCTTCTTTTTTCTATTCTCTTTCCTCATGCCTCAGAGAAATGGCAAGTGCCAGGTGGGGGAATTTGTTAGAAGTAGGAGGCCTTGTAGGAACACTGACCGAGGGTCGAGCAAAGGTAGCATTAGTAGAAATAAGTAGGTGAGGCCAGCTGACACCCACATCCCTTCGAGGAGGAGGAGGAGAGACAGAGCAGCAACGTCAGTGGGGTAGAGTCCTGGAGTGCCTAGCAGAGGAACTTCGGCTGCGATGGCGGCCCTTGGGCGACGTGCAATCAGCCGAGAGAGAGTTTGGAGGCACCCTAGAAATAATACAAGGGGAATTTCCCCAGTGCTATAACAACTCCTGCAAATGGGCGACCTCTAAGGCCACCTTGTATGCTTGTAGGTAAATCCACAGCATGACATTGTTTCATAAACATGCCATATCTCGGTCCAGGGAACTGTGAGGGAAAAAAATATATAGTATTTCGTTCTTTCCATAAAGTAAAGAAGATCTCCATCCTGAAAGCATGCCATATCTTGGTATACTAGGAAGGCATATTTGGTCGGAAAGGCGAAAAGAGGTCATGAATCCAAATCCAATAATTTTGGGCACAATGATAGAACCAAAAATATGCATGGTAGTTTCAGGATGACCACAAAAAGGACATTTAGGGTCATGCACACCCAAATGCCAGAGTTAAGCTCCCAAAGGTAAGCCTTGGTAAAGCAAACACCAAGCAAAATGACCAATCTTAGGCTGAGTGACAAAATTCCAAATAGTGCAAAAATGCCAACATCAATTCTTCTCGAAAGAGGAAAGATGTCATCTTTGGTTAAGACAATAAAATTTTCATAATCGAGTTCTACCAAACATGACATTCACCATAAAATTATGAGAATAATACAATATGGTGTTAAAATATAACTATTATTTTGAAAAACTTTTTGATTGAAATGATAATATTATATGATGAAAGGTATCTATGAAGTATTCATTTCTAACAGTGAAAAAAGAAAAACCTTTAAATCATTCTAATGATTTAAAAGGTTTTACATACAATGTGTTCAAATGGAAAGAAAATTTGAAAAATTATTTTATAATCATATTAGAATGATTGCAAAGGTGTTCGAAATGATCGGAAGGGCATATTCATGAGGTTGGGGTCCTATTTCTTACATCCACATGCTAGGAAATTTTAAACAATACAAAAAATTAAGTCTAAGATTAGGAATTATGAAAAGCATTTTCTTAAATGAAGACATCAATCAAAACTTCAAATGGAAAATGATATTTAAATTTGAACACTCAATTGTTGTGTTGGTCGACGTAAATTGAAAGGAAATAAAAATTTTAAATAACGTATTTCCAGTGTTTAATGCGTTCTCCATCCTATGGGTGACGAAGGCGCATGAGGACGACAACGGCTATCTAGCCATATCATTTGATATGGTTGGATGCCCATGTCCATAGAGGCTTCAATTCTCCTATATCGATTTGAGAGCCTGACATAGATAGATAAATTTAAAACTGACATCCTGTAGGTATACTGGCGTAGATTAAAATGCATATTTAACCAAGGGGGGAAAATCTCATGTTCCTTTAAAATAGTTAGCGTGGAGACATAATGAAATATAAGTATTCTTCAATATATTTTATAATGATACATTAATAACATTATAATGTATACAGCTTTAGCCTTGTTATTCTATTCTTTCTCCTCTCTACTCCTATAGAGGTGGACCCTTTTTCTATTGAGGTGGACAAGGAGATTGCAGTGTTTTGGAAGATCTTTGATAGAGTTGGTCTGGGCTAGAGGTTTAGTCATTCCTGGACCTTTGTTCTTAACAAAGAAAGATGGATAGGCTATTTGCTACCTTAGTTTGTTTCTTCAGTTTTATGGTGATGAGAGTGTCTCTCTCTTTTAGTTTCTTTTCTTCCTATGATTCAGTGATTACTGACAGTTTTAAAGGGCCCAGTCCTTTATTTTGGTTTCTGGTTAAAGTTTGCAGCTTTTGTGGGGGCTTGTCCCAAGATGATCTTTGACAGTCTTGACTATGGTTTGTTGTTTAGTCTCATCCAGACCTTTATTTTTTATAGAGGTAGATCTAGGGTGCTAGTTTATCTTGTCTTTTATCACTTGTTGTTGTTAATCTCTTAATGGTTTCAAGTGTCAGTGCTTTGGGCTTGTTCCTTGTTTGTACTACGGGTCAACACCCTCTTGCTCCTACTTTATTCAAAAACATTATAATGTATACATATTTATTTTTTAATTTAATTAATAATAAATTAATAGATTAAGATAATTTATATTTTTAGCAATATGTAAATGTTTATTTTTTATTATTTATTTACCGATTTTAATAAATATATAGTATGAAAAATTTAGTAATATTATCATTCAATTTTTTAAAATATATAAATTTATAATAATATTATTAAAGTTTAGATGGAAAAACTAAATTATGAGTGCGAGCGCTAAGAATGTATTTTTTCATTGATATTATTAATTTATTTTTTATTTTTAATTTACCTAAAAAATTAAATAAATATATATATAATCTTAAACATATATTTACAAAATTTTAATAATAAATTATGTATTAAAATTAATATTTATCTTATATAATGTATATTTAAGCCATCTTAGGATATATTATATGAAAATGTTAATATTATTATTATTTAACTTTGAAAAGTATGAGAAAATAGTAAGTTTTTCAAAAATATAATTATTTTTAAAATTATATATTTAATAATTTTTAATAATTTTTAATAATATTTTTTTAAAAAAATTTAAACTTTTTTTTTTTAATATTAAAGATCTAGAGTTCACAAAAAATATTAAAGCAAAATAGGGGAGACAAGCCTCAACCCACTAATCCAAGAGGAACAACTGAGGAAATATAAAGCAACAAAAAATTAGTACATGTTGAATATAAAAGGAGATAAAGGAACAATATGAAGCAACATGATCATCCTAGTGGAGGATATCATCATGATTCTCAATGCAAGTAGTCCAGCCTAAAGATTCCTCCATCCAAACCACCTTCTTTCACTCCAAAATCTGGGTAAACATTTCTAGTTTATCAAAACAAGGACCTTTATTATCTATGATGTCTTGAATCGGCTTCCCAAGTGCCTCATCGAATGCATTTTGGTTGTCTACAATGTTGGCCCATTCAAAGCCATTCTTCATCTTGTAAATGAGCATAAAGGCATGTCCGTCTCTGAGAAATCTCAAAAGCTTCTCCCTTTCCAAGTTCATCATGTAATAAACCTGAGAAGCAATTTTGAAATGGGTGAGTTTTCTAAAAAACCTAGTAAGAGTCCTATTAATGCCTTGGAATTTAGACTCATTCCTCAATTTCCAAATAAACCAAAGGATGAAAGATGATAGAATTTGCCAAAATAGGTTAGCATCTTTGTGGAGCCCATCAATAAAACCAGTGATGATATCAAGAGTATGCATATGCTTAGTAAAAGAAAAAACAAACATAAGCCAAATTTCTCTAGCAAAACTATAGTCAAAGAAGATATGTCTCATGGTCTCATGCATTCTACAAATAGGATAGATTTCAAGAGCAGCCTGGTGCTTCCTAATAGGCAGCCTATCTAGCATGAGCTGCCATTTGAAGCATTTGATTTTAGGCGGGATGGGTGATTTCCACAACTTATCAAAGACTTTATGCCAGTCAATCAAGGTGGACTTACTATACTAGATGGTGTTTATATGATCAGTCATAGAGGTATCATGATTGAGGAGCTTATAGATATTCTTAGCTTTAATGTTGGTAAGAAGAGAACCATCTTTCCACCTAAAGGTGAGGTAGTGATGAGAGTCAACATCAGTGACCCTAGGAAGTCCAAGGGGCACATAGGCAATTTTGATCAAGTTGTCAGTTCTTTTGTGTGACTCCAGAAGACCAAACATCTAGGAAAGATTCTCCCAGCTAATAAGTCTATCCTACTCCATGATATCCATGATACAATTAAATCCTTTACTAGCCCAAAGCTTGGCAAGAACAACCTTTAGTAAGGCAAGAGGTTTATTCAAATGAAAAAGATTCCACCAAATAGATCGTTCCCCATGAAAGGTGTGATTATAATCAAAGTTAGAGTTAATAATGAACCCATGCACATATTCCCATGCCTTCCAAATGGATCTAAAGACCCAAGAACCCTAAACAATAACAGGTTACCGACCAGCAACCAAGTCACAGAAAGGAAGGGCTTTCCATGACTTGGAAGTTTTAGGAGCACCATTTTGGATATTATTTCTAACAAGAACCTTCAAGGGCTCATTACCTTCAAGAGCTTGGAAGATCCATTTGGAAGCCAGGGAGATACCTTGCAATCTAAGATCCTTTAGGCGAAGCCCACCAATTTTTTTCTCAAGGTGACACCATTTCCACTTAACCACATGAGATTTCCTATGTCTTTTACCATCAGACCACAGAAAATGCCGAATAGCCTTTTGGACTTCAAAAATTTGATAGTTTCTAAACATCCAAGCTGAAGAGTAGTAAATGCAGTAGGAAGAAAGGATTTTATGGAAAACCTAGACTCTTCCCGCAACGGAAAGAATTCTATTGTTCCATTTGTTAAGCTTTTTTTCAATCTTACCCTTAACCAAAATCCACGTGTCTTTTAGAGAAGGGGCTACAGAGAAAGGAACACCAAGGTATCTAACAATCATGTTAGGTCCCCCCCAAGAAAAGCCAAAGTGATCAAACCAATCTTGGGGTTTCTCTTTTCAACCCAACATAATAGATTTAGAATTGGAGATACGAGCCCCAGAGGCTTTACCAAAAAACTCAAGCTTTTGATTTAGGCATTGAATGTTATCATGTAAAAGCTCTAAAAAATGGAAGTATCATCAACAAAGTAAACGTTAAGTAGCTCAGAGTCATTAGGAAGAGTAATCCCATGGACCCTAGGGGAAATGGTATCATCTCTAAGGATGTAAAACAAGGCATCTGAAGAAATAACAAACAAGGTAGAAGCAAGAGGGCAGCACTGTCTAATGGAGCGAGTAAGCTGAATGGGTTGGGAGAAAGTACCGTTGACTTCGATCAGGGCAGAAGCATCCTTGAGAAGGATTTGAACATACTTATAGAAGATGTTAGGAAAGCCAAAAGCCCTAAGCATCATTAGGATAAAATCCCATTCAACCTTTTCATAAGCCTTTTCAAAGTCAAGAAGAAGCATGGTAGTGTCAAGGTTCTCAAGAATGAAATCTCATTTGGGTAGAGCAAATGAATTTGGGGACAATTTTTTCAAGGCGGGAGGTCAGTACTTTGGCAAGGATCTTGTATGAGACATTAGAAAGAGTAATAGGGTGTCAATTTTTGACAAGAGCTTTGTTACCATCTTTAGGTATAAGTTTAATGATGCCCGTGTTAATAGAACATCCCAAGGTACCATTGTCAAAACCTCCAAATAGAGCTCATAAAGGTCATTAGTGATCCAGTCAATATTACTTTTATAGAATTCAGCAGGGAGCCGATCTGGGCGAGGGGCTTTATTGCCCTTAAGTTTTTGAATGGAGTCAAAAATTTATTAAGGAGAAACATTAGCCTAGAGGAGGATGGAGTTAGTTTAAAAAATCATCTTAGGGATGAGACTTATGCATATGTCCCTGGTGTCTTTCGAAGCCTCGAAATATTTAGTGGTAAAAAGGGTTTTGTAAAACATTTTGAAGGCATTAGTAATGTCATGCAGATTTAGAAGTTCCTTACCCTCATCAATGATTTTGTCAATTTTTTCTTTGCTCTATTTATGTCTAAGAAGGTTAAAGAAAAGTTTTGAACCTTTATCACCATATTGAAGCCAATGATTCTGAGCTCTAATAAAGACACCTCTAATCTTGACTTGTTGATGCTTCCTAAGAGAATCCCTAGTGAGAGAGACTTGTTCGACTAGAGCAGGTGAGTTGGGTAGAGATTGGATGCTGCATTCTAGTGAGTGAGACAGCCAGACAATAGATTTTCCACACGTCTATAGTCTTTAGCCTTCTTTTGACCGAAGGTTTGGAATATCTTTTTCCAAGAGGAGATATTCAAATTCCATCTATAAGTATGAGAGCAGGATTTATTATGTAAGTTGAAAAGTCTAAGCATTTAATGGCAATAAGGACATCTTGATCACCTAGAAGGGAAGTATTAAGAACAAATTTTTGATTGATCTGAGAGGAGACTGGGATAGAGTTCCTAAGATTAACAATAGACAGGATAGGGTAGTGATCAGAGTGAGTAGCTAGGATGGTAGGAATTGGGATATTATACTGCTTGGGGGAGAAAGAAAAGAGATTATTGTTAGCATAAAATCTATCAAGTCTAGAATAAATTTGGTTAGGACCTTGCTGGAAAGTACACCAAGTATACCAAAGGGCCAAAGTTTGAGATTTGATTCCTTCAAGCTGGTCAAAAAGTTGAAGGTGCATTTTTAACCTATTCCAATGAGCCCTTTCAGAGCCTTTCCATTCAAAAGGGGATACTCCAACCTTGTCATCAGGACTCTCAATCATATTAAAATCACCTCCAACAAACCAAGGAACACTAGGTAGGGTGGACATCCAATCCCATAGGAGGATTCTTTCCTTATAATCAGTAGGAGCATAAAGGGAGCAAACACCAAAAGAGGAGCCATTAACTATTAAAGTGACCCAAGCCACTTTGTTACAGGGTGAGATGCCTGAATCAATAATATAACTAGCCCATTTAGGGATAATTAGGAGGGAAAAGGATTGGTGACAACCTTAAGAACATCATCCCAAATACAATTAAGGGCGGTACCAAGAGTGAAACCAACGGCTTTCAGTTCTTGCAGCATCATAAAATCAATATTATTATGGCAGTTTTTAAATCTCTTTATGATAAACTTGCGATCAGGAGACTCAAGGCCTCTAAAGTTCCATGATAGGAATTTTATGGGAAACATGTTTGAGGGAGCTACTTGGGAGATCCAAGAGATCTCCATTCTTCTTTTTGTTCTTAGAACCAAGGGGTCTGCCTTTCTTCTTAGAAGAAGAAGCTCTTATCTTTTCATAATTTCATCATCATCATCACTTCCACTGACTAGATCAAATTTTGATTCCAGCATGTCTTCGATGGAGTATTCATGAAGTTTGGATTTAGTGGCAGTTTCCAGGTTAGGTTTAGTATAGATAACTTTGATGACCAAGTTATCCTCAATTTCCTTAAGCGAACAAGGTGGAGGATTAGCAATTAAATATTCTGGCATAGTCTCTGAAGAGGGAATAGAGCTTTTACATATTCCTATATTATTGTCAATATTATATTTCATGATGGTGTCAATGACAATGTTGTTTGAGTTTCTTTGAGGAGAGTTATGAGGAGCTTCTTCAATCAAGAGCATAGAACTGGTATTAAGAACTTCAAACCAGTTAGATCTGGGGTTACCAGTGCAGATCTGATCCAACACAAGTTGTTGAGCATTTTTTCTTCTTCATTTTCCATTTTTCACGAGTTGGAAATCTTCAGGAGTAGGAAACTTGAACAGAGAAAGATCCTTATGAGAAGATGTTTCCCTAGGGATCTTGAAAGGGTTAGTATCCACACAGTGTGAATCCTTCGCCGTATTTGAACCAAAGACCAAGGTAGAAGATTTAGGGTTATTATCAGGAACAACTAAATCCATAGAAAGCTCAGGGTTATTAATAGTAGGAGCACGCTAAGTCTTAGTCACCGAAACCTCAACATTACTAGGGTTATTTGTCAGCTGTGTTGTTGAGCTAGGTTTCCTGCGGTTGGCAATTATAGGACAATTCTTCCTAAGATGCCCTTCTCTTTTACAGAGAAAGCAAGCATTTAGCCCACCTAGAATCTCGACCGGACAAACAAAAACTTCTCCATTAATGTTAAGTATTAAGCTTGGGGGGATATTAATTCTAGGCTTAAATGAAATCAAAACTCTAGCATCAAGATTTGGAACCAGACAAGATGTCTCATCTATTCGGATAATTTTTCCATACTCATCCAACAGTTGAGGTAAAAATTTCCACAAAAAGGGAGGGACACCCTTTATTATAACTCACCTAGGGCAAGAAAGAGAAAGAACTCTTCATTGACCACTTCCTGAGACCAAGCTAGGGTACGGAAGGAGGTATTTCCAACCATCCAGTAGTGGCGCTTGAGGGCTTCAACCTAAGACTCATGGTTTCTAAAGAAAATTATATATAACCCTCGTTAAACTTCCCTACAAAAGGAAATCTTTAAACCAAGCTTTAAATTCCAAAGACTGTGAAACCAATCATCCAGAAATTTTTGTGGTGGACATATTTCCACATCAACACATGCAAAGAAAATAGCAGTGTTGCTCAAGCTAGTTGTTTCCAAAGCAATTTCCTTTAACATTTCATCATTTGGGGAAATGAACAGGTCACGCGAGGCATGAATAGGGCTCTTACCTTCAGCACTGCATCATTCACTTCGAGGAGCCAAAATAAATCTCGTAGCAGGGGAGACACCATTACTAGTAGGAGAAACAGTTTCAACAATTGTCTTTCGCAAAAGGAGTTTAGGCTGGTTCACTAAAGAAAGGGTCATTTAAGATGGAGGCAACCGTTTTAGGCTCCATCAAGCGTCAAGGGAAATGCCGGATAGAGGAGTAAATGTAAAGGCTGAGGTAGGACAAAAAACAAGAACAAGCAACCGCCAAAAACAAAAATAAACATAGAGAGAGAGAGAGAGAGAGAGAGAGAGAGGACAAACTACGTGGAGGAGAAATATCTCCTCCACGTCACTGCAGAGTCATCCAAATTCACATCCAATTTTGCTTCCATCATATTTTTAAAATTTTTGTTCTATGTATCTTAATAAAACATATAATCTATTATTAAAATATATAAATATATAATTTTAAAATATATTTATTAAAAATTATTATTATTTACTAATATTTTTTAAAAAAAGTTACATAATGGCACTATTTAAAATTTTTTTAACATATATTTTAAAAATCTTAAATTATATATTATAATATAAATATTATTAAAATAAGTAATATAATATAGAGGCCTTTATCTCCCCAACAATGACGAGCTTATTAACTACCAGTTTGCTGATGATACTGCCATCTTTGTTGAGCTTAGTGAGAGAAATTTTAAAGCCTTGCAAGCCAAGCTCAGTATGTTCTATTCCATATCTGGTGCTCGTATTTCCTAGTCCAAATCCATTTGCCTTCATTGGGAAGAGAAACCTCCCATTTGGTTCAATCAGTATAACTTCAATTGGGGCGGGCCTCATAAGATTGTTAAATACCTTGGCATCCCTTTCTCTGTTGAGCCTTCCCTCAAAGATATGTGGTCTTGGATTAAAGATAAAATCAATAAGAAGCTAAATAAGTGGCATAATAGATCGTTGTCCTTGGCTGGAAGAATTCAAGTCTGTCAAAAGATGTTGTCTTCTTATAGCATTTATTACTCCTCTGCTTGGATGTTTAGTAATTACCAAATCTTAGAAATCCAAAAGACCATTAGGAACTTTCTCTGGTCTAATGGTAAAGGCAATAAAAAGATGCACACGGTCAAATGGGACTGGTGTCATACTGATAAACTCCTTAGGGGGTTGGGGCTTAAGGACCTTAAAACTCAAGGTATTGCTTTATCCGCCAAATGGATCTTTGATTCTATGGATGGGAACGACCCATGGAAAGTGCTGGTTAGGTGCACCATTGAAAGAGGCTTTCCAAAAAAAGCTAGAAGCTGGAGAAACCTTCCCTTTTGTGATTTAATTATTGGTAATTTCCCTGTCAACGTTCAAGGCTCTGTTGTCTTCAGATCCATTTGGAGAGCCTGGGACCATGTCAAGACTTTTGTCACCAACAAGGATTTCCATGATGCTAAGCATCTATATGGTGAAAGATCCATTTGGTGGAACTTGCACCTGGCAGGTAAACCCATAGCCCTTTCCCAAGGATGTTCTGCTAGGCTATGGTCTAAGATGGGGATCTCTTAGCTTGTTGATCTTTTTGAAAATGATAGACTCATCAATTGGGATGAGCTTAAGAATAGGTTCAATATTCTTGAGTCCCAAAAGAAGACCTACAATATGATTACCAAGGCTATCAAGGATCCGCCTATTGTCTGTCATGTGGACTCTCATAGATACTTAAAATGTAAATGGCCAGATTGGACCATGATGGCTAATCTCAAAGCCAAGAATATCTATAAGATCATTGACCATAATGAAACTATTATTGAGCATGTTAATACTATCTCGTACTCCTCTCTTGATGCTACGTCTTGGAAGAAGTACTTTGATATTCTTTGGAAAGATGTTGTTGAACCTAAAACTAGATGTTTTAAATAGCTAGCTCTACTTGACAGACTCCCTATTAGAAAAGATGGTCATATGAATGATGTTTGCAACCTTTGTAGACTTCCTGAAATGGGTAGACATATCCTCTTTGACTATATTTTTGCTAAGGAGATCTGCAACATGTTTGGTATTACTTATCCTTTAAAAGTTAGTATTCTGGAAATTATTACTAGTCATATTGATGGGCTTAATAAGGATTCTAATATTTTTTGGAATATGTTGTCCTCTAACATTCTCTGGCAGATCTGGAAGTGCAGGAACGAGGAAAGGTATCAAAGCAATCCTAGAACACTTACTGAGTTTTTTCTAAAACTCGTATATTTTAAAAATTTTCTACAGGTTCACACTATGATGTTGATCAAGAAGGATAAGATGAGAAGATTCTTGAATGATGAGCATGCCACCTTCTTTGTTTACGAGCTGAAGTATGACCACAAATGGAGGAGGGTCTTTGATGATCTTCAGATGTTTGAACAGACCTACAAGAGGCTGGAACAAGAAATCAGAAAGAATGTCAACTCTAAAAAGGATGAGATCTTCATGATTACGCAAATCTAGGAGCGAAAGAATATCATTTGCATGGAGGGCCCTCCGGGATGGACTACTTGGGTTGATACCCATTTTGATGTTCTACTTCCTTAGTTTCATATGTTCTTTGTAATATGTCTATATATTGTATACTCTGATACTCTGAGCTCATGGTGAGGCTGGGCCTCTTTTTTGGCACTCTCAGTTGATACTGTTGTATCTCTCCCTTTTTTTGGATCTTCTATATTTAATATAAAAATAAGTAAAATTTGATAAAACATCAATAAAATTTAAACATTTAAATATTATTTAAAAACTAAATACATAATTTACTATTCTATATTTTATTTACTATTATTGTAATGTATTTGAAAGAGATTAAAATAAATTATTTTAAAAAAATAACCGAAACCTAATCTAAGTGGAAAAACTTAGTTTAAAATTGTACAATATGCCTTACTTTCACCAACACAATAGCATTTAAGATTAGAAATTGTTAAATATAATTATATTTATTAAAAACTTATATATATATATATATATATATATATATATATATATATATATATATATATATATATATATATATATATATATATATATATATATATATATATATATATATATATATATATATATATATATATATATATATATATATATATATATATATATATTAAAAATAATAATAAAATATATATGATATAATGTAATTATAAAATAAATATAAATTTAATATTTAAAAATTAATATATAATATATCATTAACATTTTGTAATTATATATTAAACTTTTATTATATTTGTTTATTATTTTACTTATATAAAAGAAATTTAAAGAAATTATTTTTAGAACTTTAAAAATAGTCTTATGAATTGTGGTGAGTATAAAATGTTTAAATTTAAAAATTATTATAAAATTATCTTTGTTAGTTTTAAACTGTACTACCGTACAATATTTACCAACAACTGACAGATCCCTGCAGACGGAACATGTCAGACAGATATGACATGCATCCAGCCATATCGAATGATATCACTGGATAGCCGTTGCCATGAGGACTAGGCATATTGCCACAACACAACCAAAAAGAATAAAACTTGTTACAGTTTAATCGTCTTCTGAGGCTTGTGCCTTAAAGACACCTGCATTGTAAATTATTTTTTATTCATATAAATGCTTTTTTTTTGGAAAAAAATATAACATCCAATCTTACAATGAAATATTAAATGTAACCACTAAACATTAAAAATCTTTTATTGTTTTTTAGGGTTTTTGTTAGGTTTTTTTGGGGGGTTTTGCTTATGCTTCTGCAAGACATTGATGACGTGTTAATTTCTTTTGGGTGCCAATGATTATTTAGTTTGCGGACATAACAAACATTTCTTCTAACAATCAGCTATTTCTAGCATTTGTCAGTACGGTGAAAAAGGGAATGCATCAATCATGGAAGAAAAATGAAATGATAGAAAATACAAAGTGTATATAGCATTGTTATCAATGTTTCCTAAAGGACTGAGTCAATGCAAGTCCTAATGTAATTCACAAAGTTAAGAATTCCTCCTACTTTGCAGTTATTCTACTCTGTTATTGTTTCAAAACTTGTAATGCATGTAGCATTATACATTTTGCGGTCATGCATTATGTTGGGGATAGTTGCTAGTAGAGATACTTTCTCCAGAAACTGTCCGAAAGCAAACCATGTAGCTGACTTCAAAAGGCTTCCACACAACAATTTGAGCAGCTAATATCTATCTGAAATAATTTGTATTATCACATATAAGGGTGCAGATTTTAAAGTGAATAGAGGACTACCATAATAAGGATGACTTCCAATGTGTTGTACATTGCAATCTAGTTGCTTCATACCCCTTAAAAGCATTGTGATAAAAAATAATGTGGATCTGCAGATTGTGTGTAAAATTTTTATTTCAAATGGTTTAAAACTTTTGATTGGGAAGAGGAAAACTTCCAAGGGAAAGATAGGTTGCATTGTCTTTTTCAAAACCTCTAGTAACACTGGGCTTAAGGTCCACATATTTTTGAACTGAAATGAAAAGTTTTTCTTTCTACGCATCTTATCAGCAGTAAAAGAGATGGGAAATGGATCAGACCCAATTCTGGACATGGATTTGGTAAAAGAGCTTTATACAGTTCCAAGTTAGAGCAAGCATCAATTAAAACAACAAGAAAGTGTAAATTATGTTAATGTGCTACTTATCATTGCATTTATAAACTAGCTTGCTACCATAGACCCAACATGCAAGCTTTTTAATTAAGAAATGAAGCTTTCAAAATCATTGATTTAATGAATTAATCTTAATCATATCCCAACCTAGTGCTCACGGGTAGCCTTATCGCTCGCTATGGCTAGCTTGAGAATAGACTAAACCTCATTGTTATGATGTGATTTAAATCTTTTGTATTTGTGTTGGTGTATTTTCTTGGAGCTTATAGAACATAGAAGAACAGAAATGGAAGCTATTGAAGATATATACTGAGATATTTTTAGTGGCAGTAAATGGAACAATCTGAGAATGGCCTTGCGCAGTAAAATTTTCACCCTTGAAATTATAATTTTCTATGCAGACAATGGTGAAGCATGGAGAAGTTGGTGAACGTTTTGGTGAAGAGGTTTACAAAAATGTGGGTTCACAACATTAGATGATCATGGAATACCTATGAAATCATATGTTCTAAAGATTTTAGAAACTTTCAAATAAGATTGTGCAAGGAAGCTCTCAAAATCATTTGTTTAATGAACCACTCTAGAAAATATATTAACAATATAATGTTTACCCATGCATGTGCATAGAGTCATACAGATCTAACGGATGAGAGTTGTCCTAGGCTTCAATCACACAATGGGATTAAGCAATTTGTGCAAGGAAGCTCTCAAAACCTTTTGTTTAATGAAGAACTCTAGAAAATATATATCAACAATATAATGTTTACTTGTGCATGTGCATAGAGTCATACAGATCTGACGGATGAGAGTTGTCTATGCTTCAATCACATAATGGGATTAAGTTGATTAATGGGTGTCCAATCTTGACCTTCATGCCTGCGGCATACTATTGAGCGAATGCCTCAAAGAGATGCCATCTCATAGTTGCGCGAGATGTAAAAAATGGTTTTGCTAAAAATGAATTTTGAAACTCTCAAAAAAGTGCAATTTATAGGAGCTTACGAATAGCGTATTTAAACCCATCAAAACATTAAAAAATGAATTTTATGTCTAATTGCCTTTTTAGACACGCATTGGATAGAGAAGAGAGATTTGTTGAATAGATTTGTTAAGTAAATACAGTATGTGAATGTAATAAGAGAGCTCGTGCTAAGAAAAAGATGTCTCATTACGAGAGCAAGAAACATTCGATGCTCTAATCAAAAGCTATTTCCAAAGAAAAGAAGTGTAAATTATGATAAGTGACAAATTTTAGTTAAGATCTTTATGCAATTTACAAGTTCTTTGTCTTTTTTTTTTAATGGGCCGTAGACTTTAGAGAAATTCCATGGGAAATAATGTGTACAAAAGCAATGTTCATATAGATGTATTGAACAAAGCCAAGAAATTGAAGAGGATAAATGTCATGATTTGGAAGGTCATAAAGAGGATTATGCTTTAAAAAATACAAGACATATATGTTAGAAGATTTATTCCTTGAACGAAAATGCATCTAAATGTACTAATTAATGTTGTCTTATACTAGGTTCGAAGATCTTTCAAATACAATTCACCACAATATATGTGCCAGATGAAGTATTTTTTAAAAATCTATAGAAATCTTTGTGTGTTCTCAATTGATCTTGGAGATTAGGAAAAATATACTTTTGTAAGAAACTTGTCTTAAAAAATTATCAAAGGAAAAGAAGGTAAAGATGGAAAGCTACCTCAACAGAGATGGTGATTTGATCTCTTTAAAAGTTACAAGTTTCCACATATATTTTTCTTTTAAAGAATAACTTTCGTCCACATTTGGTGAATGTTAATTGGTTGACACTTTTTGCACCAAAAAATAAGGTTTAGAACTGCATTCAATTTGTACAAAAAATGAGTTGGTTATTATCTAAGAAAAGGATGTAGTTACAAGTAGGTTATTTTGTGAGCCTTTAATTAATATGCATTTACAATGTAAAAGAAAATCTTACCAATGGAAAAATTTGGAGAATTTTGTAGAGAAATGTTTTGAGAACACTAATGTTCACACTTTGTCCATAAGGGTTTTTGGACATGTATATTCTGGAAATGATAAAAAGGATGCAATGGATTTGTATGTCTTCAATATGATTGTTTTGTTTTGTTTTTTTTTTGTTTTTTTTGTTAATAATAATAATAATAATAATAATAATAATAATAATAATAATAATAATAATAATAATAATAATTATTATTATTATTATTATTATTATTATTATTATTTATTATTATTATTATTATTATTATTATTATTATTAATTATTATTATTATTATTATTATTATTATTATTATTATTATTATTATTATTATTATTATTATTATTATTATTATTATTATTATTATTATTATTATTATTATTATTATTATTATTATTATTATTATTATTATTATTATTATTATTATTATTATTATTATTATTATTCATTTCTGTACTTTCCTGATCTTTTAGTCTTTAATTCAAAGAATATATGGAAATGATAAAATACACTCATACCTAGTATTTATGGTTAGAAAGTATTTAGGCTACGTGTTTCCTCATATGTGGAAATGTTGTTTTGTCTTTTGATCAACATGACATATAAAAAAAAATCATGCTAGCACTTTAGCTCCTTTAGTAATTGTTATTAATCATGAACTCTTACTTGTTATTCGGCTAGTAAGGTTCTTGTCATCGATTTACTTTATTTTTTAGTGTAACCTTATTATGCTTTCCAATTAAAAGTACAAAGAAAATACAAAAAACCCCATCGTACGAGGGAGCTTCCCCTCTCAAACATAGAGCAATGTGATTTGATTGAAATCCCTCCAAATATTGGCATAGTTGTCACTTCTCATAGGGAAATAGGATCAATGATAAAGAAATAATCACAATAGATAATATCTCTGCCAATAACTTTTTGGTAAGTCTAATGTGAAATTGAAATACTCACATAATTTATTTCTCATAAATCTAAAGGTACCATATATGGAATGAAGGTTGGAGACTCTATCTAAAAGTTCAAATTTAGAATATTGATTCAGTACAAAGAAAATATTGAAGGTGATAATGAAAGTGATGATAAAGACTATTCATGTTAAAAGAATCATGTTCTTGGTGAGCTAATACAAGTTGGATTCTTGAAGATATTTTATGGTTGCTTGATTCTTTTCCCCAAAATGACTCAAACTTATTTTCTTCAATCTATGTGAAATAGTAAAAAAAGATGGAAAGGATAATTAGTTTCATGCTTGTGATCTGGAATCTTGATAAAATTGAGGTCATTCATCTGGAAAAGATTATAAACAAATAATGAGAATTATCAACAACCAATCTCTTCACCTATTGTTCAATGAGACCATACTCTTGGTGACCTAATCAAATTCAATTTTTCAAGATCTTATATGGTGATGTGAAGTTTTGCCTTACTAAAATTTCTCCTTATTTTCTTTAGACATTACAAAATATAAAACTAAGAGATGGGAAAGTGATTGGTTTCCTTCAAACTTTTGTTCCTCTTGTAAGATCCACTATTTAAAAAGATTTTTTTTGTATAATACAGATACTGATATAAAGGAGAAACCATTTTTGTGAGGTGAAAGTATTCTTGATAAAAAAAGTTGTGTAGTAAAACTACTAATAAGGTTTCACTAGAATAAGAATATAATAATTAAGGTAAAGTTATTCAATGTTTTCTTTATGATGTATGTCCAACAGTTACACAAGATGTTTCAAACATCCCTAGTAATGAAAGATATGCAAATGAATAAGAAAATGCCCTCATGACTTATGTGCAAATTCAAAAAGAAAAGAATTATGAATGAAGAATTCTTCAGGAAGAGTCTCATGAAATTTTTATTCACACTTGGGGTCTTAAATCTTTAGATGATAACTTTCTTTATAGAGAAGATTCATCCATTCATTCATCATTAATCATGGAATAATAAATAACTATTGGTGAAATTCAATATATGAATTCAACCATTTCTTCTTCCATGACGTTACTAAGTAATGATATTCAAAAGATTGTTAAGTTGAAATAAAATCAAGAGTCATATTTAAAATATCATCTTATGAATGGTGATGAAAACATTGCTAAGGTATTTTTGCACTTTGAGTTACTAGAATTTTTTTCATTGAAAAGGATACAAATGAATCATGATGTATTGGAGGTGACCTTGTGCATGAATATGATATTGATTTGGATAGAAAATATATTTTTATTGGAGGTGTAATACCCCTCACAACTTACTACTGTTGAGACTATGTATTAGCTAATACTATTTTTCTTTAGTTGATTAGACCAGACACATGTTATATTCATATTGTGGTGTGTTATTTGATGATTATGCTTAGGATGTTAATTATCATGTTAGAACTAGAACAAAACATTATGTGATGGTTAAATTTAGTAATGATGGATTTTATATGATGTTTCATATGCATGTATTAATTGATGTAATTTAGATGATTATTCATATCTGGTACTTACCCCATACCCGCATGTGTATGGTATCATGTTTGTTCTCATATATGTCTTCTTTTCTGATTGACGTGCTTGTATGGTAGAGGAGGAGGCGTAGTGACCTACATTTAGTCAGGTCCACACGTCCCAACCATCCCTACCATTATCTGTTGTTATGATTATATATGCACATGTACATGCAGTGGTTTTTATGCAGGTTGCATGTACCGGGCATCAACTTCCGTGGCTTGACAGGATGAGCGTGCCCTTATTATGTCTCAATGGCGGAGAAGGGGAGTTAGCACTTAGGCCAATTCCCGAGCCCAACCTAAGCATCCTAGAGGAATGGATGAAATCTCACTTGACTTACCTGATTCGAATCCATTCTGGCTGAACTAATTCGATACACTTTCCTTGTTGAGCATGAAATTGATCCTAGGATTATTCCTTGCATGTGTCGTATCTGGTTGTTGGTGATTGATATGTTAATCATGTTAGCAGTTTATGTTATGATACGTATTAGTAAGTATATTGTTATTAGTATGATAAAATATGATTAGATATATATATGTATACTTTTTGTCACTTGTAATAATAATATTATTAATTGTATATATGTTAATTATATATATATATATATATATATATATATATATATATATATATATATATATATATATATATATATATATATATATATATATATATATATAGATATATATATAAATATATATATATATATATATATATATATATATATACTATATATATATATATATTATATATATATATATATATATTTATATATATATATATATATATATATATAATATATATATATATATATATATATATATATATATATATATATATATATATATATATATATATGTATATAGATACAACTTATTGTATAATTTGAAAATATGAGAGTGACATATTCTAATTTAAATGATGGATATAAAGAAAAAAAAAAAAAGGAAATAAGATGAAATTCCAAGTCACTTTAGAAAAAGAATAAAACAATAGGATGTAGGAGAAAGTGCAATTAATAGGTATGGGAAGAAAATGAGAAGTAGAAAGGGGGTCATTATTATTCTTTTGGATATGCAAATTTGGAGGAGGGAGAGAGACTTATCATCACTTTTGATATGCAAGTTTTAGGGGAGAAAAATAGAAAAAAAGAAGAGAAGGCTTGGAGAAGGAGAAGAAAGCAAGAAGAGAAGGGATTGAGCTGTGGGAGCAGATTCAGATAGCAATTGAGGGGCTGGACTTCATCAACCTGTTTGAGAACCAGGTAGGTTTTGAATTCTTTTATTATGTTTCAATTTAGTTTTAAAGTTTTCAACAATTGAGAGCACATATTTACCTCCTCAAAAATGTAGAGTGAAGAAATTAATCAATGAGAATTTTAGTTTGTAATGGGGAGTTTTAACATCACAAACTTTCAACCCTCTCAAACTCAACCATTGGTGAAATCCAAGTTTGGAATGGAAAGAATTTGTTATTTCATGACTCAATGGAGCATAGTTGTGTTTTGATCCAAATACTTGCCATATTATTCATTTAATTGATCATATAATTAATCTGAATTGAAAGAATTAGTATTTTATCTTGGTAAAACTAATGTGGAAACAAACCATTCTTGCATGGGACTATCAAAAAAAATAAACTAAGTCCTAAAGTGAGACAAGCACACAAAAAAAAAACTAAGTGTTTCACTATCAAACTCTCTAGAATTTGTATGGGAAAAGAATTCCCATACAAATTTCTACCACAGTCATTATTTTAACAATATTTATGCCACCCTTGTCCTTTTTAAATAAAAAAGACAATCAAATTCATATTTAATTCCATTACAAACTCCCAACTTTAAGAATGTGTGGGACCCACTCCAATTTGAAGGACAAATCATTATTTGAAAACAAATAAAACATATATTTGAAATCAATTCTAACAAAACCCATACCCTTCTCCACGCCACATGTCACCTTACCTTTTTAACTCCATGTTTTTTTTGATTGTGGTATTAAGTGACTGACAAAGCTAATTTATTATGTAATGGAGACTCATTCTCCCAAACCTTGGGTGTCCACCTCCACTTGCCCATGCTTTGGTCCTTGCAAGTACTCTCCTAGCCAATCATATTAATGTTGGTGCAGGCTTTTGACCAAAAGGTGGCATGAGTTTCTAACATCAAGCTTTTCATTGTTTAATTTTTCTTCCTTATTCAAGCAACTTGCCTTCACTACATGTGTGCTTTCCTACGTGATGGTCATGTGTCACTTCTTGGAATTAATTAAAGTTTCTTTTTCCAAGCCATGGACTGACTTTGGATGCCATATTTTGGGCTTAATTCATGCAGGTAGTGCTTGGGGATTTGGTGGGACACACCCCAGGTCACTTCCACTCCTTGAATTTCGCAGCCCTTTGTGGGAAATTTTAAAATGTTTTATTTTCCTCCTATTATTATTGTTTTGCATGATGATGTGGAAGGTAGGTCCTAGGTGCTAGGTGTTAGGGGTGGGTAATTGTAAATTTGATTAGGAATTAATAAGATATGTTTTATTAAACACTAAGCATGTTTTTAAGTTAAAAGTTGAGCAATATAAATTGGAGATATTATTTAAATTTGAATTTGGAATATTAACTCTATTATGTGAGTGATTTTATTAACCATTATTTTAATCCTACTAGTGAATTCATTATGGTTTTTGGTATTTAAATTTAGCCTTGGCAATGGAATGTTAACAATAGGTGTTATAGAATTATTACTAGTAAACTTATTGTTTTATACTTTAATTTGTATTTAGGAGTGTGTATCCGAGATTAGTAGTCTTTCCATTAGTTAAGAAATGTTCTCATTAATCAAGCTATAGTAGGCAATATTAGTGTTAACAATATGGTCATTTTATGGTAGACTTGGATATTCTAATTAGTGGGATTAATTAGTGTGAGAAAATTACTTGTTAATATGATCATTATGTCTTGGTTTACCTTATGACATGTTAATTCTTGTGTTACGATGTTCTCTTATGACGTATATTGTTTGTGCAAGTTAAATTTACTGTTGTTGTAGTCATTTTGAATATGGGATTAGATGACAAACTAGGGGGTGAAATCCAGAGGTCAGGTATATGTCATGGATGTAAGTTGATCTTTATGATTGTTGATGTTAATGATGATTTGCATATCTCTGATCTATTGTTGTTTGATTTTGTGATGTTTCGGTGTGAGATTTGGATTGGGATGTCAAACTAATCTTTGTTAATATTTCCTCCTGGTGGATTAAATTTGAATTAGTGGCCAAGTGGATTTATGTTTTGAAATGGGAATATTGTTTACTTGTTTATCTGTTACTTGGAACTTAATATGATAGAAGTGGGCCACAAACAAGGATGGGTATTATTGAGAGAATAGGGTAGGTTATCTAGATGTGATGTAGGGGGTGGCTTGCAATGGATCGCCGAGGCCCACAAGTGGCTGAAGGATCATCCATTGACAAGTTTCTTAATTCCAGTGATAACATTATAAAAATTGATCTAGTTAGGAAAACATTAAAAAGATAATTTGTGATACTTCGCCCATACCTTGAGTGCCGTCAATTTAGTGAGGAACCTTCAGGACTAAACTCAAGGGTGGATCATCGATATACTTGTCTTCATGAAAGATATCGATGCCACGTATGATCACTTGAGTGCCGTCGGTTCAGTGAGGAACCTTCAGGACTAAACTCAAGGGTAGATCTGCGTGATGACACCTTCTACTCACACCTTAGATATCCTACATAGGTCAGTGCCTCTGGTAACCCGTATACCCTCTTGATCTAGAGATATCTTTCTAGGTGGTGATTGGATGGTCCTTAGTATGTGCATGGGCCTGGTGTTATCTTCCTAGCACGGTGGGTTGGACCTCTGGGTTCCACATGGTCGGGAGGTAGTGTACTTCTCCATTGAGACTATTGCAGATATCCTCCATCACCTATTTTTTTAACTGGACCAGATTATCTCCTTGTTGTAGATTCATGTATCAGTTGTCAGAAGATATTATCTTGTACTTGTAGGAGATTTCATTTGGCTATTATTGATCCCTGCGTGGATCCATTCTGATTTCATACTTGTAATTGTATTAAGTATCACCACATACCCTATGACATGTGTAGTGGGATGTAGGTGATCATCTGATGCAATGTAATTTGATTTAGAGAGATGTACTTACTTTTATTATGTACTTAAAAGTTTAGCATTTGAACATGTTAGCGTAGTGTTAGTTAGACAATGTAATACCACGTCAGGGACCCTTGAGAATGAAAATGAAATGAAGTGTTTATTCAAACTCATGAATGTAAACCATTGTGATACTATGTTCAATGTGCATGTTAAATTTAGTAAACAAAAAAAAAAAAATTGCTACATAACTTAGCATAACTTTAGTGTAATTCTGTTGGGTCCCTTGGCAGGGCGTTACATCTGGTATTAGAGTGTGAGTTCTACACTGGGAACTCTAGGATAATATGTGCGCCCATTAGGTCTTACTAGGTATAACATGTTAAAACCAAACTTAGACATCAAAAAACTTGTTTGTGGAAATCTTTAACTCTCATGAAAACTTAAAACTGAAACAAAACTTGCTTAAACTATGTTTCTCATGTGGTTGCTTTATGGTTTCAAATGTGATATACTTAATGTATATATAGGTTTAAATGTTTTGTCCTAATGCTATGGTTGCAGGAAACATGCCCTCCTGTGACTAGAGCCCGTGGGATAGGTAGAAGTGTGAGAGGTGGCCCGAGGTAGAGGTAGAGTGGACACACCCTCTTTCTCAGTTGATTAGGATAGTGCTCAGAGCCATAGTAGAAATCAGAGTGATAGCCGCCAGGATGGCATAGAGGAATTAGACACCAGACAGATTTTACAGGCCATTCTTGAGAGGTTACCACCTTTGCAGAATAGAGGTAATCAGGGAGATCAGGTCAGAGAGAGGGAGAGGACTCCCCTTAGATAGGTTGTACCAGTAGAGTATGATGCCACTACGGGAAATTCAGATGAAGGCCCTGTTTAGAATGTCAAAGCTTCCATTTGATGGCATGGGTACTAGGTTTGAGGCTAATACATGACTCATTGGTTTAAATAGGTACTTCTCCATGTACCCATTTGCTAGCAATGTAAAAGCTAGATATGCTATCATGCAACTAACAGATTCAACATCATCATGGTGGAGGACAGAAGAGAGTAAATTGGGAATCACCATAGATACCAGTTATATGGGAGTTGTTCCTTGAGAGCTTTAGAGATCAGTTTTTATTAGATCAGTGGAAATAGGACCGTGCAGATGAGTATCATTACCTGAGATAGAGGAATATGACCGTACAGGAGTATGAGCGGAAGTTTTTTGAGCTAAACAGTATGCTGGTTATAGTAGTGAATCACCCCCTAATGATTCAACCTTTTATTAGGGGGCTTGATGCTCATATTGGAGGGGAAGTGAAGGTCTTAGAACCCAAGACCCTAAGAGAAGTAGTAACAAAAGCTATACTCATAGAGAAGAAATTTCAAGGCAAACATGGTGGGCAGACAAGTGGTGGTGGTGGCACATCAGATTTCAGGGGTAAACAGTCACAAGGTAACACCAATTTCAAGAAGCCATCACACTTCTCTGAAGGCAATCAAAATCAAAGTCACCAGAGTTCAAAACCCCCTGATCAGAGTGGTATAGCTTCCAATTCTAGAAATTTTCATAATAGCTAGCGCTTCAAGCGCAACCAGCCTTCTCAGCCCACACAGTCAGTGTAGAGCTCACATCTGGGTAGTAGTAGAGGTTGTTTCCATCAGTCCAGTGCACCCTCAGTAGGAAGGGGTTATGGTAAAGGCACAGGTTGTTTCTCTTGTGGGAAGTTTGGGCACATTGCAATCAATTTCCCGCAGCGTGGTTCACATTACTCAGGGAAGAGACCCGCACGATCTGAGCCTACGATTGGGGATTCAGGTAGATCTCATAGAGTTTTTGCAGCAGTAGACCATCATCAGGCAGAGCACCAGGGCACAGTTATTGAGTCATTTCGGTGCTATCCAAGGTCTTGATGTTTCTATCTTATTTGATTCTGGATCTACGGATTCTTTTATATCTCCATTTGTAGTAGAGAGATGTCGATTAGTGGTAGTAAAGCAAGACATAGGTTGGAAAGTGGAACTAGCTTCAGGGGCAAAGGTGAACACAAACACCATAGGCCGACATTGTTGGGTAGATTTGGGTAGCATTAAGCACTTCAGTTGATCTTCACATAATTCCATTCAGGTCATATGATGTTGTTTTTAGGCATGGATTGGTTAGAATCCCATGGAGCTACTATTGATTGTAGGAAGAAGATCATCAAATGCAAGGATGATCGGGGAAAAATAATTGAGATTAGAGGTATTCAGCATCCTATTTCTCTTCGTATAATTTCTGCCATGCAGTTGAAGTGAAGCATGAGAAAGGGATGTCAAGTGTTTGCAGTGTCTTTGAGTGAGATTGAGGATGAGGATGGTGAGAGGAAGTCCCTTGATCACCCTGTGCTATAGGAATTCATTGATGTCTTTCCAGATGAGATCCCGGGTATGCCACCAAAGTGGGATATTGATTTTTGTATTGATCTTATTCCAGGAGCAGAGCCTATATCTAGAGCTCCCATATAGGATGACTACCACAGGAGCTGAGTGAGTTGAAGCTGCAATTGGAAGAATTATTGGCTAAGGGATGTATCAGGGCCTAGTGTTTCACCTTGGGGAGCACCAGTTCTCTTTGTCAAAAAGAAGGACAGTTCATTACGACTGTGCATTGATTACAGACAGTTGAACAAAGTAACAGTCAAGAATAGGTATCCTTTGCCACAAATTGATGATCTCTTTGATTAGGTGAAAGGTGCAAGGGTGTTCTCTAAAATAGATCTCAAGTCAGGTTATCATCAGTTGCGCATTAGAGAGGAGGACATCCACAAGACAACTTTTTAGACACGTTATGGTCACTATGAGTTCACAGTGGTACCATTTGGCTTGATGAATGCTCCATCTGTATTCATGAGTTTGATGAATGGGGTATTTCATAGGTATCTTGATCACTTTGTTGTTGTCTTCTTGGATGATATTTTGGTTTATTCTAAATCCATAGAGGAACATGAAGAGCATCTTCAGTTGGTATTGCAATGGCCTTAGAGAGAATCAGCTTGTATGCTAATCCAGCCAAGTGTGAATTCTTCAAGACAGTGATTCAGTACTTGGGCCACGTGATCTCGGGTGATGGTATTTTTAGTGGATCACGCAAAGATTTAGGCTATAGTTGATTGGCCAGTGCCTACAAATGTGTTAGAGGTTTGCAGTTTCATGGGTTTGGCAGGATATTATCGTAAGTTCATAGAGAACTTCTCTAAAGTTGCTTATCCCATCACCTCATTGCAGAGAAAGGGCAAGAAGTTATTTTGGTTTGAGAAGTGTGAAGAGGCATTCAGAACCCCTCAAGCATAAGTTGACTAGTGCACCTATTCTTTTAGTACCTGATCCCACAGGTGATTTTTTGGTTTGTACAGATGCTTCGTTGGAGGGTATTTGAGCAGTCTCATGTAGGGAGGATGGGTGATTGCTTATGAGTCTCACAAACTCAAGGATCATGAGTTGAACTATCCCATGCATGATCTTGAGCTAGCGGTGATAGTCCATGCTTTGGTCTGATGGAGACACTTTTTATTGGTACACCGATTTGAGCTTCATATTGATCATCGCAGTCTACAGTACATTTTCACTCAGCCTAATCTGAATGCTAGACAGAGGAGATGGATGGAGTTTCCTTTGTGAGTATGATTTTGAGGTTAAGTATATCCAGGGAAAGAGAATGTGGTAGCCGATGCTCTGAGTAGGAAGAGGCGAGTTGTAGCTGTGGCTACACTTGATATTGATTTGAGTAGGATTTTCCAGGCACTTCCTCGAGATACTTTTTATCAGGAGGTGAAGGCAGGGATTGAGTCTGGGAGACCTCTAGTAGGTAGATTTGAGGGGTATGTGTTGGAGTCTGATAGTTTGTTGCATCATGCGAGCCAAATCTATGTACCACCATTGGATGATCTAACGTTCATTGATCTTATCTGAGGCTCATTGTGCACCTTACTCGGGACATCCTGGTGTCAAGAGTTGCACGCAGATCTTCGATAGCTATATCATTGGTCAGGGATGAAGAGGGATATTGCTGATTTTGTTGCTAGGTGCTTAGAGTGTTAGAGGGTTAAGGCAGAACATCAGCATCTAGTAGGACTTTTACAGTCACACAGTATTCCCTCATGGAAATGGGATGTTATATCGATGGATTTTATCGTGGGTTTGCCCTTTGACACCCCATAGACATGATGCCTATCATGGTCACTATTGATCGGTTGACTAAGGTAGCTCATTTTTCTCCCATGAGATCCTCTTACACACCTTCATGAGTAGCTAGAGTCTTTATGCAGGACATAGTGAGATTGCACGGTATTCCTCGAAAGATTATTTCTGATAAGGATCCAATATTTACTTCTGCATTTTGGACTTCCTTACCAGCATGATTTGGGTGCTCAGTTGAACTTTAGCACAGCCTATCACCCTCAGACAGATGGGTAGATAGAGCATGTGAATCAGGTCCTAGAGGATATGTTGAGGATGTATGTCATGGATAGGCAGACACATTGGGAGGATTATCTATACCTGGTGGAGTTTGCATATAATAATGGATACCACAGTTCCATTGGCATGTCACCATTTTAGGCATTGTATGGATGTCCTTGTCGTACACCTCTTAGTTGGGATAGGTTAGATAATAGGATTCTTTTGGAGCCAGAGATGCTTCATGACATGGAGCAATAGGTAGAACACATTCGAGAGCATTTGATTATGGCACAAGATAGACAGAAGAAATATGCAGATGCCCATAGGATAGATAATTTAGTTTTTCAGTTGGAGATAAAGTGTTCTTGAGTGTGCATCCAAGGAAGAGTCCAATCCGTTATGGAAAGGGTTCTAAATTGGCGCTTCGATTGGTTGGTCCATTTGAGATTTTGGAGAGGATAGGTCTAGTTTCTTATCATCTTGCTTTGCCACCTAGCCTATCTCGTATACATGATGTATTTCATGTTTATGTTCTTAGGAAATATATTCCAAATGTGACCCATGTTCTTGATTGGAATGCACTATAGGTCAAGGATGAGCAGCTGGCTTTGGAGCCCGTACGCATTATGGAGCTTCAGGATATCACACTCAGAGGCCGCATTATTCCATAGGCTAGGGTCCAATGGGACCCCAAATGATGAGACCATAGCTACTTGGGAGGATGCATCTCGATTGCAGGATGCCTATCCTTATCTGTTTGTAGGCTTTCAGGAGTAAGCCTAGTCCTAGGGGGGGAGGTTGTAATAACCCCTCGCAACTTACTACTATTGAGACTATGTATTAGCTGATACTATTTTGCTTTAGTTGATTAGACCAGACACATGTTATATTCATATTGTGGTGTGTTATTTGTTGCTTATGCTTAGGATGTTAATTATCATGTTAGAACTGGAACAAAACATTATGTGATGGTTAAATTTAGTAATGATGGATTTTATATGATGTTTCATATGCATGTATTAATTGATGTAATTTAGATGATTATTCATATCTGGTACTTACCCCATACTCGCATGTGCATGGTATCATGTTTGTTCTCATGTATGTCTTCTTTTTCTGATTGACGTACTTGTATGGTAGAGGAGGAGGCGTAGTGACCTGCATTTAGTCGGGTCCACATGTCCCACCCATCCGTACCATTATCTGTTGTTATGATTATATATGCACATGTACATGCAGTGGTTTTTATGTAGGTTGCAGGTACCAGGCAATCGACTTCCGTGGCTTGACAAGATGAGCGTGCCCTTATTTATGTCTCAATGGTGGAGAAGGGGAGTTAGCACTTAGGCCAATTCCCTAGCCCAACCTAACCATCCTAGAGGACTGGACGGAATCTCACTTGACTTACCCGATTTGAATACATTCTAGCCGAATGAATTCGATACACTTTCCCTGTTGAGCATGAAATTGATTCTAGGATTATTCCTTGCATGTGTCGTATCTGGTTGTTGGTGATTGATATGTTAATCATGTTAGCAGTTTAATGTTATGATACGTATTAGTAAGTATATTGTTATTAGTATGATAAAATATGATTAGATATATATGTATAATTTTTCTCACTTGTAATAATAATATTATTAATTGTATATATGTTAATTATATATATATATACATATATATATATATATATATATACATACATATATATATATAATATATATATATATATTATATATATATATATATCTATATATATATATATATGTATATATATCTATATATATGTATATATATATACATATATGTATATATATATACATATATGTATATATAATATACATATATGTATATATATATACATATATATAGATATATATACATATATATAGATACATATCACATAGATATATATACATATATATAGATACATATATATAGATATATACATATATATAGATATATATACATATATATATATATATATTATATATATAATATATATATATATATATATATATATAATATATATATATATATATATATATATGTATATATTATATATATATATATATATAGTATATATATATATATATGTATATATATATATATATGTATATATATATATATATATATATGTATATATTAATGTGTATATAGATACAACTTATTGTATAATTTGAAAATATGAGAGTGACATATTCTAATTTAAATGATGGATAGAAAAAAAAGAATAAAAAAGGAAATAAGATGAAATTTCATGTCACTTTAGAAAAACAATAAAACAATACGATGTAGGAGAAAGTGCAATTAATAGGTATGAAAGGAAATGAGAAGTAGAAAGGGGGTCATTATTATTCTTTTGGATATGCAAATTTGGAGGAGGGAGAGAGACTTATCAATCACTTTTGATATGCAAGTTTTAGGGGAGAAAAATAGAAAAAATAGAGAAGGCTTGGAGAAGGAGAAGAAAGCAAGAAGAGAAGGGATTGAGCTTGTGGGAGCAGATTCAGATAGCAGTTGAGGGGCTGGACTTCATCAACCTATTTGAGAACCAGGTAGGTTTTGAATTCTTTTATTATGTTTCAATTTAGTTTAAGTTTTCAACAATTGAGAGCACATATTTACCTCCTCAAAAATGTAGAGCATGAAGAAATTAATCAATGAGAATTTTAGTTTGTAATGGGGAGTTTTAACATCACAAACTTTCAACCCTCTCAAACTCAACCATTGGTGAAATCCAAGTTTGGAATGGAAAGAATTTGTTATTTCATGACTCAATGGAGCATAGTTGTGTTTTGATCCAAATACTTGCCATATTATTCATTTAATTGATCATATAATTAATCTGAATTGAAAGAATTAGTATTTTATCTTGGTAAACTAATGTGGAAACAAACCATTCTTGCATGGGATATAAAAAAAAATAAACTAAGTCCTAATGTGAGACAAGCACACAAAAATAAAACTAAGTGTTTCACTATTAAACTCTCTGGAATTTGTAATGGGAAAAGAATTCCATACAAATTTCTAGCACAGTCATTATTTTAACCAATATTTATGCCACCTTGTCTTTTAAAAAAAAAAAAACAATCAAATTCATATTTAATTCCATTACAAACTCCCAACTTTAAGAATGTGTGGGACCCACTCCAATTTGAAGGACAAATCATTATTTGAAAAACAAATAAAAACATATATTTGAAATCAATTCTAACAAAACCCATACCCTTCTCCACGCCACATGTCACCTTACCTTTTTAACTCCATGTTTTTTTTGATTGTGGTATTAAGTGACTGACAAAGGTAATTTATTATGTAATGGAGGCTCATTCTCCCAAACCTGGGCGTCCACCTCCACTTGCCCATGCTTTGGTCCTTGCAAGTACTCTCTTAGCCAATCATATTAATGTTGGTGCAGGCCTTTTGACCAAAGGTGGCGTGAGTTTCTAACATCAAGCTTTTCATTGTTTAGTTTTTCTTCCTTACTCAAGCAACTTGCCTTCACCTACATGTGCACTTTCCTAGGTGATGGTCATGTGTCACTTCTTGGAATTAATTAAAGTTGCTTTTTCCAAGCCATGGACTGACTTTGGACGCTATGTATTGGCTTAGTTCATGTGGGGAGTGCTTGGGATTTGGTGGGACCCCACCCTAAGTCACTTCCACTCCTTGAATTTTTGCAGCCCTTTGTGGGAAATTTAAAATGTTTTATTTTCCTCCTATTAATATTGTTTTGCATGATGATGTGGAAGGTAGGTCCTAGGTGCTAGTTGTTAGGGGTGGGTAATTGTAAATCTGATTAGGAATTAATAAGATATGTTTTATTAAACACTAAGCATGTTTTTAAGTTAAAGTTGAGAAATATAAATTGGAGATATTATTGATGAAGGGTGGTCCCCTTAATACCACAAACACATAATAGAAATAGAGAAACAACAACAATAATATGCAAGAACAAAAAATTGGCTTCTTATTATCTCCACAAATGTGAAATTACAAACTTTTAGAATTAAAATATGCAAAGCCACATGGGCATTCCCTTACAATATTCTGTAGGATAAAGCCTCGAATCAATACCCAGATCTACTACGCAGAACTGCCCTAGACAACACTATGGGCCTTCTTTATATAGGCAATTTCCACTGCCCGAGAAGGTTCTAGAAATTTAGCCCTTAGGGCTGACCAAATTTAGAATTATTTTATTTTACAATTTATTACATCAAAGTCGGCTCAAAATGAGTTTTGAAACCCAACAGAAATTTTGAAAAAAAATTATATTCCACCATTTCAGGTGACCCCAACTTTCGAAGACCATAAGTCATCACCCATTGACCCGATTGGCTATTATAACCCCATTCTGGAAATGCCATGAAGCGCTCTACAGGCTCGATGCACGCAAAGTGCCTGTCACCAAAAATTTTCAACCCATCCGGGGCCTCTAAAGCCTTCAAAACTGAGTTCAAAGTTTCTGTGCCCTGCTACCAATACCGAAAATCTTCAATATCTTCAAAACTAGACCTGATCTAGCCATGAAACTTTGCTGGCAGGCTGATATGACTGAGATGAACCTCCATATGTAAAATTAGAACATTTCGAGATCGTAAGACCAACTTACTAAAAGTAGAAAGTTTCCTATAAATAGTAACTCTGCACAAGATAGCCCCTTATTGAATACAAAATAGAAATATTTTTGGGTGATGCAAGATTGCTCTTACACCCAGGATGCTCCTGCATCAGACACCTGGGGTAATTTGAGAAGTGACCCTATCACAACTCAAGTGTGCAGAGGAAAACCAAGACAGTTAACCTCCTCCTTTGTTAGCCATGATGAATCTTCAATGGGTCAATCCTTTCCATTTGACCAAATACTCTTCATATGTCCTGTTCCTTGTGCTTCTACCAACATGACTGTCCAGTATGTCCTTCAATCTCCTTGAAATCTGAACTAGTTGCTGGAATACTCCACTGTGTTGCTGCAACCTCATCTTCAACACCCTCCTTTGTGATACTCTGTCAAATCTGAAATGTTAAACACTGGTGAAATATTCAGCTCACTAGGCAATTCTAACTAATATGCATTTCCTGAATCATGCTTCTTCAATATCTTACATGGTCCAAACTTCTTCATTTTCAGCTTGTTATATATACCAACAGGAAATCGCCCCTTCTGCAAATGAACCATGACTTCATCCCCAACCTGAAATTCTTTATGCCTCCTTTTCTCATCTGCCTTAGCCTTATACTATGCATTCATCTTGGTAATATGCTTCCTCACCTCCTCATGGATGTTCTTCAAGTGTTCTGCAAAATCCTCAGCTTCAGCACTACTTATTTCTCCTTTATCCATCTTTCTCAATTCAAATGCATTTCTTGGGACTACTTCCATATACAATCTGGAATGGTGATTTACCAGTGCTCCTATTGACAGAATTATTGTATGCAAATTCTTCCTGTGGTAAAATCAAATCCCATCCTATTGGCTTATCTCCAACCAAACATCTCAGCAAATTTCTCAAACTTCTAGTCACCACCTCTGTCTGTCCATCAGTCTGTGGATGATGTGATGAGCTGAACTTCAAATCTGTCTTCAACTTCTTCCACAATGTCCACCAAAAATATCCAACAAACTTAGTATCTGGATTTGACACTATGGTCTTTGGCAAACCGTGTAGTCTCACCACTTCTCTGAAAGACAATTCTGCTACATGAACAACATCATTAGTCTTCTTGCAGGGAATGAAATGTGCCATCTTTGAAAATCTGTCAACTACTACAAAAATTGAATCATGTCCCCGCTGTGTCCTCGGTAAACCAAGAACAAAGTCCATACTGATATCCTCCCAAGGCTTTTCTGGTATAGGTAATGGCTGATACAACCCTGTATTCTGCTTCACTCCTTTCACCATCTGACATACTCTGCAAACTCTGTACAAACTTCTTCACATCTTGTTGCAATTGTGGCCAATAATAATTTTCACCAACCGAAGCAAGGGTTTTATCACGACCAAAATGTCCAGCCAATCCTCCACTATGCTTCTCCTTGATGAGATTCTCCCCGCATAGAACTTCGTGGAATGCACAATTGACTCCCTCTGAATAGCATATCATCTTAGATGATAAAATTCAGCCATTTTGTCCTGTCTAGAGTAACAGGTTCTATACAAGCTTTCCAAACTTCACCAAAATCAGGATCCTCTAGATACAAATTCTTGAGTTCCTTGAACCCAACCACCTCAATCTGCATCTCTGTCAGCAATAGTTGCCTTCTGCTAAGAGCATCTGCAACCCTGTTAGACTTTCCACTTCTGTGTTTCAAAATAAATGTATAACTCTGCAAAAACTCACCCATTTCAAATGCCTCTGATTCAACTTTCCTTGACTATTCAAATATTGCAAAGCTTGATGATCAGTATACAAAACAAACTCCTTAGGATGCAGATAGTGCCTCCACTTTTTCAATGCTTGAACTATAGCATAAAATTCCTGATCATAAACATAATATTTTCTCTTGGCATCATTTAACTTCTCACTTAAATAAGCAACATAGTTTACCTTCTTGGCTCATAATAGCTCCTATTGCAGTACCACTAGCATCACAATATACTTGAAACACCTTATTAAAATCTAGAAGTGCTAAACAGGTTGTTCTATAACTTTTTGTTTCAACAATTGAAAACTCTTTTCTGCCCCATTAGTCCACTTAAACTCTTTTCTATCCCCTCTCATTGTTTCAGTCAAGGGTCCACAAATACTACTAAAATTTCTGATAAACTTTCTGTAAAAGCAAGCTAGACCATGAAAAGATCTTACCTCGGTAGCACTCCTTGGAGTAGGCCATTTAAGGATAGCCTGTACCTTCTCTTGGGTCCATTTTTAGACCTCTGGCTGAAACTACAAATCCCAAATACACTAACTCTTTCTTCACAAAGCTGCACTTCTTCAAATTAATCAACAATTTCTCATCTCTCAACTTCTCAAACACCATACGAATATGCATCATATGTTCCTCC